>RJWM01019245.1:0-39429 GCA_004363535.1 Dasyprocta punctata
TCTCCAATGACAACTTTTCTTGTAGTTCCCATACTTTTATTCTTCAAAGTTGCCAACACCACCATTCCAACCAGAAATCACATTTCAGAAGAAGCATTTTCCACTGTCATTTTCAAACTATATATAGTACTTCTCAAATACACTGACTCTTAAAAAATTTTTCTAAAAAGTCTTAGGTGAAGAAACTGGTCTATTTTTTTTTCAGAGGATGCATTTACCTCATAACTGAGGAGATTTAAATTCTTTTCTAATTTTAAAGATAACAAAGGCCAACAAAACAAAACAAAATAAAGCCAGTCAAAACAAAGCAGTGAAACTGATACAGAGCTTCGAAGCAGGATAATAGGAAAACAACAATGACCACCATAGTGTATCCTGTTATCTTCACCATAGTTGTCTATTCCATCGGATATAGCAAAATCAAACCAAACAGAATAAAACCAATCAAAATAGAAAATTAAATAAAGCAAAACAATTAAGTGGAACAAAACAAAATAGTAAGAACAATATTGGGCTTGAAAAACAAGATAGAAGGAAACCACCATATTTATTATACTGCATACTGTCATCCAACAGATGCTCAGACTGCTGGCCCCAGGCCTGCAAAGTCAGCCAAACAATACAAGCGTTCAGTTGCTTTTTGTACCTCAGTTGCTATCATCTCAGCCTGTTCTCCAGACCAGCTGGTTGCTAAAGCGGGGGGATGGTGTGAGGAGTTGGTGGTTTGCAGACCCAATGCCTGCAGGCTCACGGGAGGTGCTATCTGACTTCTCTCTTCCTGGGCCCCACATGACTTGCGCAGCTTACCAGAAAACTTGGCCAGTTGGCTTCTTGGGGGGCTCATCCCAGTCCCAGAATGGCCAATCCCAGTTGAAGAGATTTTAAGGAATGTCTTTGATGTTAACTGTGCCATTTCCATAGATATTTAGGAGAATTCCTTCATAACAAACTGAGAAATTTCTAGTGTCTTAACTTCATTCACTACAGGTAAACTTGAATGGAGCTCATAAGCCACTACTCAGAAACAAAATTGAGCATAAAAAATAAAAAGAAAAAGAAAGAACAGCTGTAGCCATAGAGCTATTGGCATTAGTACACTGACGAAACTGTATCTGTTCAGTGTAGGCATGTCAGTATATTCATGTTATAATTATCTGAACTTAGGTATTTAACACAAACAATAGAAACTCCTGTAAACACTTCTTAGATTCTTGCTATCAAAACAAAACCTTTGGCTCCCTGTATTGCATAATCTTTATCTGTCAAGCTCTGTGGAAAGCTACTGACCTGGAGACTGGGAGCAGAAAACAGGCGGTGGCTGAAAGAAATGAGATTCTTTTGCAAGTCAACGCTTCACAAGTCCTTTTTCTCCTCTCTCTTGCCCCCCACAGAATATCAGTACTCCTGAGCAAGGAAATAAAGAAGCAATTTACATGGATAAGATCATGCTTTTTACATGCCATTGGGAAGTTATTATAACTCTGGGCCTGTTAACTCTTTAGCGCAAATGTGAAAATGATCACCTTTGATGCATTTGTTTTTATTGACCCCCTTTATACGTGCATGCTGGGTATACAAAGCTATGCGTACTTAATGTATACATCTTGATGAGTTGGATGGTAAATATTTACAGTGAAATCCTTGCCATGATCCATGTCAGTAACACACCCCTCAGCTCTAAAAGGTGTCTCTTTGTTTTGTGATAAGAACCCTCAATATGAGCGCTATCTTCTTACCAAAATTCCAGGCATAGGAAACCCAGCTGTAAACTGAAGGCGCTGGGTCTGCAGTGGGGCTCAGGGCTCACTCACCTTGCATGACTGAAACATTTTGACCAGTTCTTCCTCGTTTCTCCTCCCACCGCCTCTGCAAAGACCCATTCTGCTGGTGACTGCTTGAGCCTCATGATTTTAGCCCCACCGTCTAATTTGATTCATGTCGTATTTGTCCTCCTGTGTCTGGTTCACCTCACTGCGTCTAGTGTCCCCGAGTTCCATTCTTGTTGATACACAGAACATGATTTCCTTTTTTAACATAAGCTTTTAAAAGCCTTAAGCTGGTCAGGTAAACTCTTTAGACTTTCATTTAGCTCTCTTTTCTAATTAGAAACATTGACACTGTCCGTCATCTTGAATCACTGTGACCCTTTAAGTGCCATATAATCATAGCCTCTTTGTCTGCAAAAGCTTTTCTCCTTCCACCTGTCTTTCTAGGTGATACCTGAGACAACTCGAAGCTACTCTGTTTGTACTGTGCTCCCTCCTTTAATTCTAGCCAGAGCATCCTAAGTCTCAAACTCATGCATCTCAGAAACTGGGGCTTCCCCACCTAGTGACCCTGCGGCTCTAGTAACTGCCATCTGCCACTTTAACCGCCCCAAACAGGACCCATTCTTGATATTTAAAGGAAATAAAACTTATTTGATAATATAGAGCAGAGAACTATGCTTAAATTATACTCAACATGAAACAGACAAAGGAGACAGGAGCAGCATGGTCGTAATACCTGTCCTGCAGCCGTCTGGCAACAAACATCTGACAATAAAAACCCGGATGCTGGGGCGTGCATCCCAGATGTTTTAGAAAAATAAAAACCAAAAGACACAAACTCCCCACCACGGTCCATTTCATCACATTGCTTTCTTCTGCATGAAAGTCCTAGAAAAACACGAGGGTCCGAGAAATTAGGAAATGGTGTTGTTTGTTTATCCACTCTAACTTTCTAGCTTTTATTCTCCATGAAATCAGGACAGAAAGAGGAAGGAAAGAAGCCGGTGAGTACTTAAACAAATATTAAATGAGTCCAGCTTCCTCAGATACGGCCCTGATTTTCAAGCCTCCTTACATGACTTGAATGCAAATTATATGTCTGGGCGTGGGAGTGATCTGGAGGAAGAATATGATTAATGACCTACTATTTCAGTTTAACAGATAAAGTACTTTTCCTCTCAGTTTGCCTCCAGATAGTATTTGATATTCATTTCCTAACACAGCTGGAACTATATTATACCAAATACAAGAAGGTACACATCTAAGATGGTATGAAATATGTATGATCAATTGTGCAGCCCAAGAAAACTTTTGAAATGATAAACTAATTCTGTGACGAATGATGTATTTCAGACATAATTATACACTGCATTTTGTTCTACAATGTCTGTTTAAACATTTCTGCATGTCCTGAACTATAAATTTTAAAAATCTTCCATTCATTCATCTGTCAGGATAAAAGAGTTAATAATGACTCATTTCAGAATTATATACATTGTTTAAGGTTAGTGATTTCCTAGCAGGAAATTAATAATGATCTAATTTAAGAAAGCCGTAAAAATTATTTTAGGACTTTGTGTTTTCTGTGGTACTCTATCATTTTGCCTATGATGGTTTGGCTATTATATGAAGACTCTAAATGGGAGTTTTACTCACTCAATTTCTTATATCTTGAGAAAATTGAGTCTTGATATTATGGCAACTCCCACCCTATACCCTATCACTGAGTGTCTAGACTACTTGGAAGGATTTAGCAATGGAGATGGCCAAAGATCAATTTTTCAAGCTACAGAGTCTTTTTTCCCTTGTGTGTGTAACAGCAGTAAAGTTGAAGAGGTAGATGGGAGTGATGTCTTTTGAGGGAATCACTAGCACGGTCTAAGTCATATTCCTTTCATGGTAGCTACAATTGAAAATGATGCTTCCATTTCATTTTCAGCCCAAGAAGAAAGATTCAGAAGATCATTCAGCAAGTCTGGGCTGCTTCCGCTGGCACTTTTGGGAAAACTATGCTTGACGGCTGGTTCCCCGTACAAGCCTAGCACACCTGGAGGCTGAGAAGATGATCGTGTGTTACCGAGATGAGATAGCTGCAGGAAGCATGCTTCCCGTTCAGAGGATGTTTGTGCAAAGGATGCCAAAGCTCACTCCTTTTATGCATAAAGACACAAACAGAGAGAACAGAATCTGGAGCAGTTTTCAAAGGTTCTCTTTTGGACTGAGGACGTAGCTCAGTAACAGTATGAACTAGGTCAATCTTCAAAAGAGAAAGTATAAGTGAAACTTACATTTCTAATCCAGACATTGAGTACAGAGTGCTCACCAGCCAAATGGAGGAGAGAAATGATAAGGAATCTACCAAGGAAATCATATAGTTAGAGAAAAATCTCCCAAAAAAAAAAAAATCATGATTTTCAACCCGTCTAGGAATTTAACTCTAAATATCTTTACGGAAGAAACTAGTGGAAGCTCAGATCACATTCAACTGATTGAATCCTTTCCTTGTTCCCTTGCTCTTTTCTCCTTCCTCTTCTTTCTGGAGTTGGCCCTGAAAGAATCAAAAAATGAGGCTAAAGTGCCAGAAGTGAGAAAGAAGCAGAGAAGAAAAGCAACTCTGAAAAACAGGAAAAGGGATCGTGCTTCCTGGCTCTGCTTCAGCCCTGCGGAGAGGAAGCAGAAGAAGCAGAGAGAAAAGGAAGCTTCCAGGGGACTTCTGAGACGGGACTCTGTGCTACACTTGTCATATTTGTTACTGGGATAGAACTTGTCAAAGAATAAAGTGATCTAAAATATCTTCGATTATATGTATGTGCAGGGAATGGTGAGACCCATTAAATGGGCTGATGTGGACAGTGTGAAGGAAAACAACCGCAGTACTATGGGATTTCTTCTGGTTTCTACAAAGTCAAAATTAGGCTAAAGATGACATTCATTTGAAATTATTTATGTGTTTTCTCTATATTACAAGTATGCAAACACAGTTTAAATCATTTTCATGATGCAATATCATAAAGTAAACAAAATATTTAAATGTATTGTAGAAGCACAGTTTTATGAGAATACAGATCAAAATTAAACATCTTTTACTCTGTAATATTTCATATTATAATATTATCAAAAAAGATCTTATTTTTGTAAAGAACATACTTTTAATGTTTGCCACAGAAGCATTCTGATATCCTATAAATATAAGAAACATAAAATGCTTAAATGCTTACATTCTGTCTTTCTATTGTAGGGATAAAACAAAAATTAAAATATCTCAGATTCTGATGCAAGTTATTTTAACTATGATTGTACTGAAATTTTGTGAATTTATATTACCCGCTTAATAACTGATCCCCAAGGCTAAGCTAAGTACCATAGTTTTAAAATATTCCAGCATTTTACTTTGAGATGTATACTACAATTCTAGATAAATTATTAGTTAGTTGTTCACCATATCCTTCTCTTGAGTATCTGTAATGTCCACTTACAATTGCTATCAAACTAGATGGCCCCTTCAAGGACTAACAAGAGATAGTGACACCTGAAGGGTGTTACTTATTTCTATAATCTTGTTCTCACTGCTATCTCTGCAGAAAACTGCGTCACAAAGATCAGATATTGGAAATAGAACCCGGCTTTTCTGGCAACCTCAGGGTATTCTGCCTTGCCTTTAATCCAGGATATACAGAGAATTGAAGCTGTCTCAAGTATACTTTTAAGACCACCATCATTTGAGATCTCAAGCTGTTGATCTTCTAGCACAAACAAAAATTGGTTCACTTGGCTCATAAACAAATAGGTCATGGATCTACTTCTTCCTTTTGGGAGTATTTGTAGTTGAGCAGCGAGGTTTAAACTCCTTTGAAAGTAGAGATAGGTGATCATCCAACAGCTGGGAGGAAGCTCTGGGCTGAGTCTCTTTCAAAATCTCTGCCTATGTTGGAAACATACCAAAAATACCCTTGTTCACTTTTCGCTCCCATTATTCTTGTTTGACTTTGAATGCAGCCACTTTATCTAGAGATGGGAACACATTTGTCTTCCTCTTCTGCAGTAAAACACTGAGTTAATTAGCATGGTTGCACATGTCACAAAGAAGCACACTTTTTGACCCATTCTGTGACACAGATAATCTACTTGTGGCTATATTCCTAAAAGAAATCTCTGGAGCAGCTCTTGTGTTTTGAAAACTCTTGCCAGGTACCTATATTTACAGAACCATCTTACTTCTGTGTTTAAAAGAAGAAATATGTGTTCTGTGTCCATCTCCTCATAGAGCTGCGTGAACAAATGTGAGGTCAGGACACGTATTTTGATGTCATTGATTGGAAGATATTGTTAAATTCAGATGACCTTTTCAGCTAGCCAACATTTCTGCATGGTGACACAGTGTGGAGTCTCACAGTCAGATGCAAACTCTTCAATCATAGTAGCACAACCAGAAAACCATCCAGGCTTGTTGCCCATGAAGTCTGAGCATACACAGTACTGACACAAATGACCAATTCAGGTTTTCTTCTATGCAATCAAAAGCTTGAATCATTCTACAGTATCATGTTGGCAGGCAGAAAAATTTACGTAACACATCCTCATGCACATCGTGCTGTGACTTGGTTGTCAGCAACAGTAGACACTTCAACCACAGAGACTCACTTATCCTAAGAAAGCAACCACAGTACCCTCTGCTACCACATCATCTAGGTACAGTCCTGGCCGAACAATGGAACTGTGCCATCATTTGAAGGAAATCGTGTCCTAAAATTTCAGGAGAAATGTCCTGAGCAGCAGCAGGGAAGAGCAACTCTTTCCCAATAGTAAAGAACTTCTTAGCTTTAATAATGCAGTTGGACACCAAAAAGAATGCTCCCAGAGTGGACACATTTGATAAATGCTTCATTAATTCAATAATTGTTTCATCCTTAGTGTTCCTGTCCCTGTATCTTTTGAAAGGCTGTAAGGGCTTGCCTTTTAATGCACGATGATCGGTTGCTTAGAGGATGTAGAGCAGTAATGTTCTGTGGTTGGGGCATGGGGGATTCTTGTGTTAAAAGCTCGTTTCCCAGCTTGGAGCTCTTGGGAGATGTTGGAAACTTTAACTGGTGGCCTAGTAGAAGTTCTTCAGCTCACTGAGGGTATCTACTGTAAGACCATGTTTGGGTGTCTTTCTCTCTTTCACATTTTAGCCCTGAAGTGAGCAGCTTTCTTTCTCCATGCAGTCACTCCAGGATGTGCTGTGGCTCTGCAGGACAAAAAGCAACAGAGAATCAATGGACCATGGAATGAACTTTCAAAACAGTGAGTCAAAATACTTGTATGTGCTTTAAAAGATGATTATTTCAAATATTTGTTCATGTGACATGAACTAACAGAAAAATCTCATTCCATCATCTTTGCAAGACTTGGGATCCAAGCATTCACCTTGCTTGCATGTGTAGCACAAAGTAGGTAACATTTTGAGATTGTTTCTCCTAAATAAGTCTTATCTTCATCCTTTTCTATGTAATCTTACTGTTAGTTCTGGTTCATTAATTCTGATCTGGTTTATTGGGATTACTTTTGAAGTAGGATCCTTGATGTCTCTGTGACCTAATTTTTTAATTTAACTTTATAAAATTCTCCTTTTAAAAGTTAATTTTCTATCTATTTGTTACTCTTGTTGATGTGAACAAGTTAAATAGGAGGGGAAGTTAATAATATGCTAATATATTTTAATATAGTTTGTCACTTTGTAAATAACCTTGTATTGCTCAGCAGCTATTTAACATATAAATGGACCTGTTTCTTCAATTGTATTCCACTGCATATGTCCTTTTGTGTTCTACAGCATTTAACTGCCACACAGGTAACCTGTGGCAAATTATTCTATAAGTTACATATGAAAATACTCAAATGTACCAAACGTCCTTTCTTTTGGTCTAGAACAAAGATGAATGTTACAAGTACAAACAGAAAACCAGCAAGATTTTTCTAAAAGTGAAATTGTTCGTTTTCACTTAAGTTCTGCTTGTGTTACACTGTGAATCCTTTTGGTCTAGTGTGCTCCAATTATTTGTTGGGAGCTGAATGATTGTGTTAAGATGTTCATATCTAAGTCCCTCACATAATAGGAAAATGACTGCCTAACCTTGCCAGACATCAACCCTATTTGGGCTTCTGGTCTCCAGGACTGCGGGGAAATAAATTGCTGTTAAACAATTCAGTGTGTGCATTTTGTTATGCAACCCTAGAAGATGAATACATGTCCCTTGTTTTTTACTTATTTTTCAGCTGACCTGGTCTTTGCAAACTTTATTCTCATCAGCACGTTTGTTTCTCTCCTTTATGAAGAAATGTACTGCAACAGAAGGTTCAATTGTGCGCTCTTTTTCGTTAGTCAGTTGCATTAAGAGAATTTTGTAGTTAACGAATCCAGTGACAAAGCCAGGAGTCTGTGCAGGGGATGACTTGGGGGACGGGGCGGAGAGAGAAAGTGCTGGCTGGCTTCATTAATGTACCTTCCTGCCTCACACTTTTGAAAGTGGAAACAGAAGTTACCACCATAACCAAAACCTAATTTGACTGGTCCGCATGAATTATTTGGGAGAAAAGGGAGCAGGGGTTGTTTGTTACTCAGACAGGGGCAGCTAGAGCTTCCATATTCACTGCTATTTCCTTTTATGGTTTCCTTTTTTTTTGTATGATTTGGTTTTATCAAATTGACGTAGTATGTTTCTGGCTATAGTTGTAGCCACATATCTACACAGAGACCATGTGACAACCCAGCTTTTTTTTCTTTTTTTTTTTTGCTCTTAACAAAGTAAAATGACCAAAGTGAACTGAGTAACCCTAAAGAGTCAGTATTTATACATAAGTGTAAATATATAGTTCAGAATGGAAACACCAATCAAGGAAAACATGTGTTAACAGATTTAAACATTTTGATTGCCACATCCTATTTTGAAAATTGTCACCTAAATCCTACAGAGCCATTTGCCCTGCCACCTGAATTAATAAGTAAAAGCTTTTCAGCTCGAGCCGTTTAGAGCTGTGAGTATCACCAAGGCGGGTCCGGGCCCTGCTGCAGTCAGGACCACGCTCGCTGTCGTGGACTGTGCATCGCTCCCGGCCGCGTGGTCACGGTGGTCCAGGATCCCGGAGTCCCAGCTGGCTCTGCCACCTGCCTCTTCTGGACATCTCGGCACATCCTGAAGCGAGTCCTGCAGAGGGGCTGGCAGAGCCCGGGAGGCCCGGCTTCGGGAACCTGCGCTCCACCATCCCGGACACTGCTCTCCCTTGACTTCTCCTTCTAGACTTGAGACATTTTTATTAGTGGCCCACATAGAGACATTTTATGCTCCGAGAGCCAAGCAACAAAATCAACTATAATACGTGTGGACAGTTACATAAAAATTGAAAAATGTAAAATTCTTTTTTACTCTTTCTTTAAAAGAGATGATTACCAGGAATTGACCCACAGTTCTTGTCCCAGTCAGGGGAAAAAGCTGCTTCCTACATTAGGTATCTTGATTTTAGCTTAGTTTTCCTTTCCTTTCCTTCCTTCTTTTCTTTTCTTTCTTTCTTTCTCTCATCTTTCTTTCCTTCTTTTTTCTTTTGATTGACTGAAGTGCATGTTATTAATAGACAGACTTCGAATTTTATCATTTATCTGCTTAAAACCACCCAGGAGTGTGTCAAAATGAAGGCATAAGATGAAATATGAAATTCTATGGTTAAGTGCAATGAATAGAAAATAACCTATTTTAATGTTAATGAAAAGAGATATTGTCTAGCACTTAAATAGAAATCTGTTTCATCTTTTCCTTATAGAGAAAAAATGAAAAGGTCATAATTCATTAAATTGGAAAGCAAAGTGGAATTTTTTAAATAAATCCATTATTTCTGTGTGCTAAGACTTGAGAGATCTGTAATGAGATTCTGAATATTTGAATTTGAGACTGTTGTGAATAGTCTCCTGGGAGAACAATACAGAGGAAAATGTACAAATAGAAAGACACATTATATACTTTTGAGGCTGGATGAAGATTAACTGATTACTGGAAATAATATTTTATCTTATCTGAAATATTAAAATATACATAAAATTTGTATTTTTAAATAATTTCTCAAATATTTGAATATAAAGTTTTACGAAGGCAACTGTTTTAACTTGTACATCTTCTGATGTTAGAAATAACCTCATAATTTGAAATACATGGTTTGAATTTTAGTAACATAATTTTGCCTTAAAATACAATCCCTGCATACTTCCAACAACTATGCTACTATGTTAATAAAGTGAAATGTCAGTATTTGGGATAAAAAATATGCAAAATCACAGTAAATTGTTTCAAAATGCCAAGCTTTTTTGTCAGTTTAAGAATCAAGTGAAGTGACAGTATAATATTGACTTAAAAGTCTGTCCAATACAATGGAACTGTCATTACATTAACTTAATTACATTGACCAGTCCCATGTAGATAAATATCCACTGTTTTATAAGCTGTTTGCACATATGGAGAAGAAAGATTTCCTGAGAGTATCACTGGCATTGGGGGTCCTACAGCCAACTGACAGGTAATCTCCAAACACCACTGAAAGCACTTCCTGCATATACTTTCTCTCAACCTGAACAAAAGTCAGTTTAGCTATACACACGTACAATGACACTCAGTGATGTAAAATCTTCTATGCCCAACTCAAGACCAAAATAAAAACAGTTAAAATATACTCGCATGCATTAATCTTGATCGGAGTCCTCTTGCTCTAAAGAAAAGAAATACAGTCACCATTATACTGAATAGAAAATAGAATATTCTTCACACTGAGAATTTTACAACCCCACTGTAACACACTGAGCTCTGCTTCAAGGCACCCTTGTAAGGATGGAGCTGACTGCACACTGACTTATGAGGGTGGCAATAACACAGTGCCACAGCTGAGTGACCCAGACATGTATTATCTCAGATATGGAGGTAGAATTCCAAACTCAAGGAGCTGGTACCGTGGTTCCTTCTGAGAACTGTGAGGGAAACACATGCTCCAAACATCTTTCTGTGGTCTATAGATGGCTTTCTTCCTGTCGTATGGAATTATGCCCAAACTTCCACCTTTTATAAGAAAAGAAGTCATACTACTGTGGCCTGCACACCCTACTAGTATGATACCACCTTAACCAGTTGCATCTTTAAGGAATCTTCCTAAAATAAGCTCATTTTTCCTGGATACTTTAGCTTAAGACTTAAACACATGAATTTCAGGGAAGATACAGTGTAATCCACAGCATGGTTTCTGCCGCAGAGCTGTGGCTGTCAGCCAGAGCACGGTACCAGGAGTAGATGCAGACCACTATTCAGACACCTACACGAGTTTTCCTCTAATGCTCATAATGGCTTAATAACATTAAGCAACTAAAGAGATAGAAGTGAAGAGTGAGTAAATATCAAAGTTGAATGAGAAAGAAATAAAGCAAAACTCATACACCATGACATGATGATAAGATGACATTGGCAAGGAAGCATGTGTCACCAAATTCTCTTTAAGGTGACAAAAATGTGCTTTGCACAGCATTGATGTTTCCACTTTACTTTTAGTGTCCCAAGTGGTGCACCTTTGCCAACCATCACTGAGTAATGTGAACCAATTAAATAAAGATTGGTTAAATAAAAAACATATTTTCAAACACACCACAAGTGTTCTAAAAATTATAAACAGATGCTCCAGAAGAGGAGTTCAAAACTAATAATTTAAAAATAAATTCTCTTAGCTGAACCCCTACTTTAAAAGTCTCTAACTACTTAGTGTTTCATGACGAGAAAAATCATTGACCCAAAATACTATTTTCTTTAACAAATCAATGTTTTTAAAAGAATCAACACCCATGACTTAGGATGGAGATAGATACAATGTGAGTCAGTACCTTAAAAACCACATCAAGTGTTTGTATTTTACAACTGCATATAAATCGTTGTTACTTGACAGTGTAGTCTTATGCAAAACTCATCTGTGAAATTTGTGCACTGTGGTCTTTCCTGTTTCAACAACCCTCAAGAGAAAACTTTTTGTTTTTCCCGGAAGAGTTCCTACATATATAAATATCTCTTTCAAATCAATCATTTTGGAAGTACACCTGAGAGATTTAGTTATCCATCTATGTGCTTGAACTGAAAAGTTATGAGTTAGGAAATTAATGCCTTATCAAATCAACAATAGTTCTTAGTGTTTCTAAGGTTTAGGGTGTTTCTTTGAGAAAAAAATAACACATGCACATCACACAGAACTTTAGAACTAACAGACATTTTGAGCATTCTGAGTATATTTTAATCATTCTTTTTAGTTATAGGTCCCCGAGAGTGATAAATGAACTCATAATTATTAAAGGTAACAAAGAAAATGTGTCCTATGAAAACAATATTTAGCAAGAGAATTAACTTAGAAGTTACAAAGATGTAAAATGAAGTTTGTCCACTTGATAGGTTAAATATATATATATATTCCCAAATAAAATGTTGACATTTCATGTATCACTAAAAGCCAAAGGTATGCATTATAACTTTTAAAGAAGGGTAATAGTTCCCAGAAAACTTGCCACAGTAGGATAATAGAGGCATGAAGTATAACAGTAATTATGATTAAATGTAAATATGTAAATGATTTGTGTATGCATGAGAGAATCAAGTCACTATTATTGCAACTCACTATTTTTCATTTTTTAAAAAGTGCAATGTCTTAATAGCAAAGAAATGTAGGTATATACATTTTTACTACCAAGTTAAAAGTGCCTCTATGAGTCGATCACATTTAATAAAAGAGATATTTCCCCCTTTCGTCTTAAAAAAAAAAGAAGTTCAGGTAGTATGTGAACAAAAGAAATGATTATAAAACATGTCTTTGTAATTTCTGTTAGTGGCTGTTTCAGGCAATGCTCATTATTGAATAGGAAGAAATATAATACAAAGGCATAATAAATACTGGTTAATAGCAGAATGCCAGAATAATGCCTCATAGTTTATTCTCTAGTTGTAAATGAAAAAAAAATTGAAATTGAAAAATCCCTTGGTTACAAGCAAAACTGGGAATAATCTGACATTCAACACAGTTTAATAGGATCCAGCGTGCAGTTGGATAGAATCTAATGCAGGATAGTTCTGTAAAAATTTCAATCTGAGCATCCAGTACTTTTAGTACTAATTGTTGCTTGATAAGAACTTCAAAAAAAATGAAATGTGTTGGGTGTCATCATGTGGCAACCACTGTGCAAAGTCACACCAAGGCCATTTTATTTTATTACAACTAACCTCAGCCTCTCAAAAAGCCAGGACCTTTGGAAGGTCAGACACATGAGCAATACCACCCTACCCACTTGCCTTTGCCACTTCTCCATGAGGGAGAACAGGTGACCACCTTGAGCACTGTATTTAGCATCCTGAGAGCTTTCCCTGGACTCTAGGGGTCATGTTGTTGCTCTTTATGTAATAAGGCTTTATGTTTGAGGAATCCATGTTGTGAGAAGTTTTCCAAAAATGTTGACTAGAATTAGACATAAAGACTCGAGATCTTCTACCCTTCTGAGTGATGAGGAGGAGTTGTTCCATGGTTTTGGAGCCTGGATTGTCCAAGATCAAGAGACCAACATCTGGCTAAGGTTTTCTTCTGGAATGAACAGTGGTCAATAGGACAGGAGAGGGGAAGAGAGAGCAAGGTAAAACTTGCAGCCTCAAACCCTCCTATAACTGGAATTAATCCACTCAGGAAGGCTGTGACAGCTAACTGCTGTGTCAAGAATGGCCCAGTTGACTGGATCAGCATGGCTTACTGGTGATGTAAAGTCTCACCCTGGGCATGAATGGCACCAACCACCAGGCTACAAAGAGTTTAACTGGAATACAAAGAGTAAAGAAGAAGGCAGGTTCTCTTCAGCTTCCTCTCTCCTTGAGATGTCCTTCAATCTTCCAGCCCTGACTCGTTAGCCTTCCAAAGTAGACCCTCCAGCTTCCCAGGGGACTCTGCAGTGAATCCCAGGTCTCCCACTTTAGACTGGCAATTGGGCTTTTTAGGATGTAGACAGTCTTTTCTGCACTCTTCCACACCTGACTGCAGGCGGCCACTGTAAGCCCACCTTGTGTATCATATCAATCTGTTACTCTAGTGAACCGAGACTGGTACACAGGGTAATTTTCCTCATCTATACACCTCCCACTAGGTGACCCTGTGAACACTGTTGCATTGGCATCTGAGTTTCAAATGGATGATGGGGCACATTCAAATGTCACCAGTTACAAACAAACAAATGAATCCTTTAAAAAATGGTAATATATATAAGTGCTGCATAACGCGAAGGAATTGATATTAATCTTACTTGGTATGATGAAAATATTTTGGTTTTGGAAGAAAATAGGATTCTTAGGAGACATTTGACAAAGCTCTTGAAGGTGATGTACCGTGATACCTGCAACTGGGTTTCACTGGTCTCATCATAATTAAATAATATAACATTAATATACACACTCCACTGCTTACAGAGAAATTAATCAAATATGGCAAAAGGTTGAGAATATTTAAGCAGATATCAAAAAAAATGAAGAAAACCTTATGTTTCAAGCAGAAAGTCAGTAGTAGGAATTTTAAGGTCAGTATCACTTTATGGGACTTAACATAGGAATATTGTCACACTTGTCCTCTTTGTAGCAAGCGGCGTAGTATTCTAATGGAAAATGGGATGCAACAGCTACTGTCTGACATTACACGCTCTGCAGTCTCATGGAAAGCAGTCATTTAAGCTACTAATTATTCATTCAGTTATTTAACTAGGATTGTGGTGACTTCAGTGACAGAGCAGTTCTGGGCATCAAGTCACATTAGTGGGAGGAGTGGCTTTATCTGTGGAGCACAAAAAATGCTTAACAATGGAAACTAAATACAACCTCTGTTTAGTTATTAGTACAGCACACACTCTGATTTTTTAACATAGTCAAGTATAGCACTCTGTACCTTGTGAAAATGAAGAAAACTTGGCAGATGGGTGTTCATGGGCCGTCAGAGCTTTCCTTGCATCTCTTGTGTCTCCAAGGAACAGTGTTCATTAAAGATAAAGCTATCAACATAATTTTAAAAAGCAAGAATACATGTGCAAAGTTAGGAATTGTAGGAAAAAATGTTAAACATCAGGTTGATGGTTCATCACCCTTATGTCATGGTGACAAAAATATCTAAATGAGGACAATCTGAGAAGAGGAAGGATGGGTTTTCACTCATGGAGTCAGAGGTTTTGATCCTTGGCTGACATCTTGGTTTTTTAGGCTTTGTGATATAATATATCATGGCAGAGAGGATATGGCAGAAGAAAGCAGCACGGCTTATTGAGACCAGAAAAGAGAGGAAGAAAGGAGAGGGAGGGAGAGAGAGAGAGAGAGAGAGAGAGAGAGAGAGAGAGAGAGAGAGAGAGAGAGAGAGAGATTCTAATATCCCTCTTACAGGGAGCCTCACCCACAATGCCCCATTCCTCTCAGGAGGCCTTGCCTTTAAAACGTCCACCACCTCTCTGCAATGCTGGCCACTGAGGACCAAACTTTAGCATTCAAGGCTTCATGGGGGACTCCCCATTCAAACTATAACATTTACTTTCTTGGACCATGAATTTGCCTTTCTCATTTATTGTTTTTCTCCACAAATGCAGGCTACTGAATTATGCAATCAATGAGTCAGTCATAAGCATTGATTCACATTCATGGTCTCACGAAGTCTTATCAAGAAGTATGTATTTAACCTGTGTTTTCTTTCTTTTGGAAAAAACTGAGACACATTTCTCATGCTACTTACCCAAAACAGCACAAACTTTTCTTCTTTTCTGGTAAAAATTCCTAGGATTACTTGATCTACAATATGGGACCGTGTTGTTCAAGTGGTGTTTTCCTTTAAAAAGGTGACATATTTTCATGTCCCAAGTGCTTATATCTGTCTCTTAGTGATTTTCTAGCTCTGCTGTTAATAGTGGTGTCCTAAGTAGCTCCTTCAAATGAAAGTCAAAGCAGAAACCCTTTGGAAGACTCTGTCTTAAGAATTCACTTCCCAGCCTGGCGTGGTGGCGCACGCCTTTAATCCCAGCACTCGGGAGGCTGAGGTAGGCGGAGCGTTGTGAGTTTGAGGCCGGCTTGGGTTACAATGCGAGCGCAAGGCCAGCTGAGCTACACAGTGCGACCCTGCCTCAAAAAACCGGGGCCGCGAGTTTGGCTCAGTGGCTTAAGCACCTGTCTGGCGGGCGCGAGGTTGTGAGTTCAATCCCTGGTGCTGCAAAAAAAAAAAAAAAAAAAAAAAAATTCACTTCCCATTTGTCCATGTTATTCTTACCTATACCTCCAGAACTAGACCTCATCTCTGTAATAAATGAGGCTTGAGAAACCTCATGGGATGTGAATTCAACTGGAGAAGCACTTTATCCTACACCCCAGAAGCTACTCTAATGAAGGGAAAAAGGGGAGTAATGTTTTCATTTACTCAAAGATTTTGTTTGTTTTCTCTGGCTACTTACTATCCCAGAGAAAAAGTACATGTTGGCAAAGAGTTGGAGGTAAGGGTTTGGAAGGAGTCATAAGACCATGTTTTAGCTCATTATTCATCGTTTTTACAAATAACTCACAATCACAAGCGACGATATAAAGAATTTTGCTAGGCTTCACACTGCTGAGTCACATCCACTAACTGTTTTAGTAGCCTGGACTTTCATAAGTGAGTTCTAGTACAATTATACTCTTATCCCATATGTGTGTGTACTCCTGTAATATACATCTGTCACATGTATTTATCAGAAATCTTTATCAAGTTTAATTTCCTTCTTGTAATCCCAGTGATTTTATTCAAATATTTTAAGAACTGTTATCAATTTTTCACATTTACATATGAAGGAAACTCAGAAAGTAATTAATACATAATAGTCCTTTAAGTCTTGAAATCAAAATTCAAGCTCTCTTTCTACAGAGAAGGAGAGTAATTGCTTTCACAGATAAAATGTTTGCTTAACTTTGCTGGACAGAAACACTTACAACTCATCTCTGCCTGGTAATACACTGCAGTATGCAACTCAGCCTTCTGCTTTATTTTATAACTTTTCTCATTATACTTCAGCATATTGCTACACATTTGTATATTGGGAAGCCAAATAGTTACACAAGCAACAATTCTCACATAAAGTGACCTTGCTTTCTCTAAATAAAATTGCATTCATAAACCATCTTGAAAAAAATCTGGATAAGAAAAAAATCATTCTGGTTTATTATATACTGTATCCAAGCTGTATTTCAACCAAAATAATTATGCTTCATGGGAGATAAATTAATCACAGTTCTTCACACCAAAATTTATTAAATACAGAAAACAAAGAAAAATTGCATCAGGTTTTTGTCTTCTAGAAGCCATGCCCATGCATTTTTTCTATAATACCATTTTACTGTAAGTAAGAGTAGACATCTACAAATTACACTTCAGTTTACTTTCTAAGTTTCAGTGAAAGTTCCCACTATTAGAATTATTTCCATATACTTTATTTTATAGCTTTTTAAAAAAAATAGATTCACTGGTACAATGCATAATGATCACATTCATTATAGGGAATTTGTACCTGAGATTATTTGATTCCTTTTTTTTCCCATTCCCTCTCCTCCCTTTGACATACATTGAGTATCACTTATTATATTTAAAAGTAGTTACAGTTGTGTTTTAGTTATTGTCATCTTTGTAACCTAATTTTCTTAGACTTTATCAAATCCTTCATCATCCAAATAGCATCATGCACTGTTTTCAGTGTGGTTACCACTTGAAAAAATGCAAACTTGCTCTACCATTATTGAACAATATTTTTCTGCTCTCCCAGACAATAAACTCAAATAAGAATACTTTGGTAGTTATTTAATCCCCAGTATCTGACACTCTGCCTAGTGTGAGAGATGTTATAAATCTTGTTGAATAATTAATGTAGGATTCTTATACTTGAAATGGTACTGTAAGTACACTTTTTGAGAAGACTCTAAACACATGCATAGCATAGTGCAAAAACTCTGCCCAGAGTTAGTGTTTTGTACCCTTACCCCTGCATGCTTGTTTGATTTGATCCTACTTAGAAAACAAAGCAACGTAAAACTCCAAAATGGAAGTAAATGTCTGCACAGTGTTTGATATTCAATAAATGTTTTTAAATGTGGTGTGCATTTCACATGTTCTGGTATATACCAGAATAATTTTGAGGGATGAGAATTCTAATATTCACTTAATCAATGAATAAACTGATAGTTGAAGTCTTTTCCATTATTATATAGTAGATAGGACTTGAGTTTTAACTTAAGCATGGTTGATTGTAAAATTAAACTTTCCTTAATCCACTGTGACTGACCTACCACATCAAACTAAAGTGTTAAATCTTTGCATTCTATTTTTTAATAAAAATTCTTATTAAAATTCAATATGGTATTCAAATATTTCTTGTTTTTACTTTTCATTTGGAAATTTGGAGAAATGGAAATAGCTTTTAATATAAATGTGTATGCATTATTCAATCTTTGTGCACTGAAAAGTACATACACACTAACACACACATATATGTGTACTGTAATTGCATCAAGGTTAAGATTTTATTATATATTTAATAAGCATTTTGATTTACATAGACAACATTTAATTCATTATAATGTGAACATAAGTCATAATAAATCTGAATGTTATAACAAATTAAATGAACAATAACAAAACATGATAATTTTATTAGATAAGTATATTAATGACCAAATAACTGTATCTCAATCCCTTATCCAGTGATGTATTTCACTTCACTATTAACACTGACTTCACTCTATGTAGATAAATAAACTTGTTCTTTCCCCTGTGTGAATCATATTCTTGGTATAGTGATCTAAAAGCCAGTCCGCTCCTAACTCCCCCATACCTGTCAGCTTTTCAACTGGCTGAGTTCTACTTAAAATTTCTTCCCACACAATCAGAATTAAACAATGCTATTGCATTGTGAATCATTTTTGGATGTTTATTACTGCTATACCTAATTATAGGCATTACAATAATTGTACATTCTCCAAAAATCTCTTTTGCTCTGAGGAAAACCAAGACAATGACTTTCACTTTATACAGCCACAAATTGCAAACCAAGAATATCTGTTCACTTATTCCAGGCACTGCGGTCTAATTTGCAAACGGAGGTCATGAATCATCTAATCTGACAGGCTTCACTTGAAATGACACGCACTACACGGAATTCACAATGTGGCCCCTGGTCGCACAGGTCCGTAGGGTGATTGATTTTTTCTCTGTTGCTATTGGTCATGTCAGTCAGTGGGTTTGGGGATTTAAAGGAAACAGGGATTATTCGAGTCCATTGATGTTGCTGTTAATCACATATTTTTGTCCTTATTCACCAAATTCACACAGAGATAGAACTGCTTCTTTTCAGAAGGCCGAGTGGTAAAATAATGGAGGGACACAGTAGAGAGAATAAAAGTTGACATCCTTTTGAACATGCCAAGGATTTTACCTTTCTGCTCATATTTTTATTTTTTAGATTATATTTGTTTGAAACATATTGGCTTCCATTATTTTTTGTCTCAGACAGTTGCATTTTAGTCATTGATAGTTATTATCTCATCTGATTTTGGAATCAATTTAATGCAACCACTGTTGACTGTTCATGTGGTCTCTGTCTCATATTATGGCCAACAGTATACTCAGTAACCAGCATCGATCTTCTATTTGTTCTTTGCCTTTTTATAAATCTTAGGTTATTTTTACACTTGTAAAGCTTACTCTACTGGTAGATCTAATTTGCCATGGTGAATTGAGCCATGAATTATCAGCGTGTGTATGTATATGTATTGGAACATGCATGTATTCTTTGTATCGTTAAAAAGTTTTCAGGGTATTAAAATTGAACTCTTTTCGTTTCTATCTGATCAAAGTCCCCAAATCAGAAAAACTATGCTTAAAATAATGCTTAAATCAGAAGTATAGTCTAGTTCACAGAGAATGTGCAGTATTCTAAATGTGGTGGGATGTGGAGAGGATACTTTCGTCCCCGTTTTGAGCTTGCTCCATTTCTGTAAGGAGATCTTGTTTCTAGAGGATGTTGAGAGGACGGTCTGCACATGGCAGAGGGTACTATACGTCTTCCTACATCTCACCTGTCCTGCCTGCTCTATTCTTCTGTGGGGCACCAGTTCACTGTACGGTGAGTAGGAAGCACATAGATTGAGGTCGTCTACAGCAGACTATGGGCAACTCTGGCAACCGATTCCTTGTAATCTTTTAACTCTAAGGCCGGTCTAACGTGGGAAATGAGCATTACATCAATAAGTGTGTTGGTATTACATAAAATTAGTATTTTGGAACCTTAATATGAAAGTGATGACTTCAAAATAACACAGTACTTAGGGATTTTCATGAGAGAAAGTGGGAGAATGTAGGGAAGAGCTATATAAGGAAGCAACTCTGAATTTGTAGGAAGAAACACAGCCTCTTTCTCCTTATTATCCGCTTTCTGTAGCTTGGTGAGCAAAACCAGATGGGGAGCAACCATTTCTTTTGTGCTCCAACATTGCTGGGCGTGTGCTTAACTCAGGCTTTCCCCCGACGAAGGGCGGCGGGCTGTACCTCGACCGGCTTTAATAGCGTCACCCCGTGGGAAGAGGGTGAGCACTGATAGATTTCACCTGGATTAACAGTTAAATAAACGAACGTTTAAAAAGCAGGTTTTTAATATTGTATCAAATAGTCATCGTGAATGTTACCTTGTCAGTGTTCTGTTACTATTTTAGTCACCATATTCATCATTTCTCAAATGGGACTGGAATGTATGGACAGTGTATACATATACACTTTTTGAAAATGTAGCAACAGTACAAATGCATGTCTTATGCAATTATTCATCTTTAATTTTCTGTGTACTTTCCTTTCCTCTTTATCTCTAATATTGTAGAAGACAATCCTAGTTCTTTTCCACGACACTCATATAAGCATGTACTGAGCAAAAATGATGTCCGCTGGGACAATTTGTAGTATTTACACAAGAGAGTTTCAGAGGGCTTGCCTTACTACATATATGTGCATATGTGTATTCGTGTGTCATTTTATGTTACCACCAGCATGTCACAATCTTTTCTGTATCATTCCATGCAAATTAAATAACATCTAAGTATTCGGTGGGTTGATAGTGTTTGTGGCAGAATCCCTCAGAGGTGCAGGGATGCAGTAGCATTCGCACGATCAGTAAGTGGCCCCAAGAACTGAGAGCATAATATCTTAGGGAAACCTGTGTGAATTTTCATGTTAAAAAGCTCAGCTGAAGATATAACATTAAGTTCCAGTGACAGAAATGCTTGAGATATAAAATATTGCTTGGGATCAAAAGTTTTATTTTACCTTGCTTGACAAAGACTATTTATATTTATGAGATACAATGTATGCATGGTAGAACGCTAAGTGAAGATAATTAACATTCCCTTCATTCCAAACACCTACTATTTCTTTTTGGTAAGAACATTTAAAATCTTTTTTAACAATTTATAAATATACAAAAACTTATTAGCTATAGCCACTTTTCTGTGTAAGGTCACCACAAATTATTTTCTGTGTAAATGAAACTTTGTACTGTTTAACCAACATTTGCCTTTTCCCCAACTATTCCAGTTTTGGGTATCCACCAACCTATTTTTTATTTTATGAGTTTGATTTCCTTTTTCTTTTTAGATTTCACATACAATTGAGATCACACAAAAGTCGTCCTTCTGTGCCTGGTTTATTTCGTATAAAATAAAGTGCTCTAGATTCACGCCTGTTGTCACAAATGACCAAATTTGATTCTTTTGGTTTTTTTTTTTTTGTTGTTGTTGTTGTTGTTGTTTTTGTTTTTAGAATTTGGTCCTTTTCATGCTGATCAATATTCACGGTATATGTACACCTTCTCTGAAAGTCCACTCATCTGTTGCTGGCTCTCAGCTGATGTCACGCTGCAGTGAACTGGGGAGCACATACAAGGCTTTGTCAGAGAGACTGCAGTTCCATTGCCTGTAGGCTGGGAAGTGATATGACTGCATTAGGTCTAGTTCTGCTTTTGCTTTTGTTTTAAGAGTCTCCATGCTGTTTTTTCATAATGGCTATACTGAGTCATATTCCCACTATTAGAATATAGGACTGCTCCTTTCTCTAGATCCTCATCAACACAGATTCTCTTTCAGCTTTCTGATAATAAGAGGTATGGTGTGATAGCTCAATGCAGGATATATTTAAATTTTCCTGATCATTTCTGAGATTAAAAATGCTTTGCTATTTCAGGTATAAATTTATGTCTCTCTTTTTGAATTTTTTTTTGAAGGAGATAGGGTTGACCCAGGGCTTTCACACTGTGCGAAATTACTAGCTCTTTTCTTACTTTCATTTTTGAGACAAGATCTCACTAAATTGTTAACTTGTCCAGGCTGGGCTCAAGCATAAGATCTTTCTACTTCATCTCCCCAGAATGCTAAGATTAGAGGCAATCACCACTATATCCAGTTTATATATTTTCTTTTGAGAACTGATTCTTCAGGACTTCTGTCCATTTTTAAGTAAAGATCATTTGTTTTCTTTTTATTGAGTAATTTGAATGGCTTAGATGTTTTGGGTATAAACCTATTAGGTGATGCATGATTTGCAAATATGTTGTCCCATTCTGGAGTAATCTCTTTGATGTTTTTTATTCCCCTTTGCCATATAGAAAAGAAGATCTTTTATTTATCTCACTGGTCTATTTTTGCTGTCTGAACTTTTGGAGTCATATTTAAAGAAGTTCTCCAGATCAATGCTGTTCGGCTTCTCTCCTATGTTTTCTTCTAGTACTTTTATCCTTTTATGTCACTCATTTAAGTTTTTACTCCATTTTGAGTCGACCGTTACATGTGTGAGATAAAGGAAGAGTAAATCTTCCTTTCTTTTGTGGATATTCAGTTTCCCCAAGATCATTCATTGGAAAGATCATTTATTGTCCATTGTTTAGTGTATGCTCTGGACAACTTTGTTGAAAATTAGTTGAGAATAGATAAACAGGCTGATTTGTGTTCTCCTTGTGCTATTCCATTGGCCAGTGTGTGTGCTTTTTGTTATTACCATGTATTTTAATTTCCACACTGAGGAACAAATCTAGGACTTTGGCACTGTGCTACCTCCTTAGTCACTACATTTTATTTATTATTATTCTTTTTTCTTTGTTTTGAGACATGGTCTTGTTATTTTGCTAAATGGCTCAGGGAGCACCAAAATTTATCTTCCTCTTGGCTCAGGCTCTGAGAGTACCGGGATTCTAGAAGTGTGTCTCTATGGCCACCTCCATATTTCATGGATTACTGTAGCTTTGCACTGTATGTTTGAAGTTAGGAACAATAAGACTTTCAGCTTTGTTCTTTTGTTTTTTGTGTCAGAAATTCAACTCGGCCCCAGCTTTTTTCATTTTGCTCAAAAGAGTTCAGGATACTTTCTGATTGCTCACAAATTTTAGGATTGTTTATTCTATTTCTGTGAAAAACTACAGTGAGCTTGTGGATTGGTCTGTGGTAAGGACATTTTAACAATATTAATTCTTCCAATCCATGAACATAGACTATCTCTACTTTTATGTGTGTATTTCTTAATTTCTTTCATCAACACTTTATAAATGTTAGAATACATTTTATCTCCTTGCAAGCATATACTCATAGCTATTTTATTTTTAATGCAATTTTAGGTAGAAATATTTCTTAATTTCTTTTTCAGATTGCTTATTTTATTTGACAGAAATGCTGTTTCTTTGGATATTGTTTTTTGTTTGTTTGTTTTGTTTTGTTGTTTGTACTGGGACTTGAACTCATGACCTCTTGCTTGCCAGGCAGGCTCTGTGCTGCTGAGCTGTCCTGTAGCATTTCTGGTTTTCTAATCAGTTTTTTTAATGGAGCCTTTATAGCTTTTCATATGTAAGATTATGTTAGCAAACCAAGAGAATTTCACTTCTTTCTTTCCTACCGAGATGCCATTACCTAACTGCTTAGGCTAAGCCTTCCAATACTTTGATAAGTACAAGTTCCTGTCTTTTTGTTTATTTTAAAAGGTCTTTTAGGAACTGTTGATTATGAGTCAGTTATTGAACACTGTAGGAAAGGTGTTTATAGTTCATTTGCAAAATGTGATTTATTTTTATTCATTTTTATGGCCTCTTCTCATTTTTTAATTAATTAATTGATTGGCACATTTTAGATATGCATAACGATCAAATCCATTATAGGGAATTTGCACTTGTACATGATGTATCTTAATTCTTCTTTGTTTTTTCTGTTCCTGTATCTTCTCTTGGACCCCTCTCTCCCTCATTATTTACAAAGCTTTGTTTCCATTGTTTCCTTCTTTTCATGTGGGGAGGGGAAAAGGAAGGGAAAAGAAATGCAAAATGTGATTTGTAACAGGAGAGTCTTCCTCAGACTCTTGAAGCCGGTTGAACTTTAAACTTCGCTTCAGTTTCAATGTATCAAATTTCTAATCAAAACAGTTCCAGGAAATATACTTTTACTCCCTATCATTAATGTAAAACCATCTGCAGAAAAGGACAAACACTATCTCTTTTTTCTTTAATATCTTAGCAGATAATACACAGAAAATATATGATCTCATTTAAAAATAAAGTCCAGAAACCTTATTACAGTCTTAGTGTCTATGTATGTTTTGATTGTTAGATTAGTTGATGCTGCACAAATTAATCTAATGATTGAAATGTGTTGAAATTCCTGCTGGGTTAGTCAATCTCCAAAATACCCTGAGATAAAAAAATGCAGAAAACTTACTAATGCTGCTTTATAGCAATTTGGATATATTTTATATAATGTGAAAGACAGTATTTCATGACATAAAGGCTACTATTATGTTTAATATTTTTGCTTCATTTTTCCCTATGCTAGTTTCTTTTGATGAGATGAGAGGAACTCAGGGGGAAATTAAATATCCATTATATTCACATGGATTTCAAATAACATTTGCATATTTGAAAGAGAATTGCAAGACACATATTGACTTAGGGAAATTGTTCCCCCATTTATTTTATGCTAATTTTTTAATAGATTGATATAAATAGTGGTAGGCGATTGCAAATGTGTACCCATTTCTTTAGTAGTTAACGGTTTGTCCCAGTCTTTCACACTAAGCCATCCATTTCATTGTATAAGTTGCATTATTAATGAATGCGACAGTCACCTCATTGCTTACTAAATCATTTCCTCCTAAGAACAAATGGTGGTGATGTGCATTGTACACCTACATACATATACACATGCACACACACATAAGCACAAAACACTGGAGGGATAAGCTAAACATTTCGAAGTAATTAACACAGAAAAAAATTCTCAATTTATAGACACATGATAGATGCTTCTTACACAGCTACAGAATGTCTTTTAGCAACATATGTGCATTTGAGTTTGTGTGTATTATGTGTGTTGCTGTATTTACCTATAGAAGAGTGAGAGAGAGCTCAAACAAGATCACTATGATTTTACCTGTACACATGATTAAATTAATTTAAGAAGAATTAAGTAGTAAACATGTACAGACAGAAAAATTTTATATTCTGAAAGTGGTGCCGTGTTAGTTGAATGATAGCTTAGGGGAAAGCTGTGAATTATTAAAATCAACAGAGTAGAAAGTATTTGATGTATTCTTTTATATCATCAATCCTTTAAAATCTATTTCATTTTCCTTTTCATTTATTCTAAATTGAAAGAGGAGATGTAATATTTTCCTTTTCCTTGAAAGAGATATAGTCTTCGTATACGTTGTTGGCATCTAAATTTATATCTGAAGTAAGGTCTGACATCTTGAGATTTTAAAGGAATAATACTAGAAATGAAGATGTATATGAAGACAACACTTAAAAGAAAAATGAAGAATGTACTGTGAATTTTGTATTGAAAATTAGAGTTAAGGTTTATCTTATTTTATAAAATGACAATACCAGTAATTTGTTTCAAGTGTTATTCCTGTTAACTAATATGATATAGATGACATAACTGAAATATATATTTCTGAAAATAATTTCTCTTAAAGAACAGCAGTGCTGAATTTCAATTACCTTTAAATACTTATTTTGAAACTAATCAGAGCAAAATAAGGTATCTACAAAAATGTTAAATAATTAAAATATTAATGCTTCATTACAATATATACAGAAAACATCAAAGTAGAAAGATGCTCAACTTTACAGTTACCTGAATGAATTTTTGCATGTATTCCAGGGAAGTACCTGCCACTTAAAAACTATCTTTGTCAATAGCGAAGCTCTTGTTCAGCACCATAAACATTTAGCATCTGTAGGTGATTCTACTTCCAATGCAAAATGGAATCACCAGGATTCACCAGGTCAAGGTAAAATTGTCATATTCTACATTCATGTGGAGATTGTGGGAAAAGTACATCTGGTACCTGTGACAGTGTACTGTCAGTGGCAATTAATGAGCATAATGACTTTATATGTCGCATGAGTTTGTATGCCATGGATCGGTCCCTGAGGATTAGACTCCACAATTGCGGTCACTACTGCTCTCAGACAGAGCTATGACACACTTCCTAGTGAACAGGCCCAGGTAGCACACACTTCGGTACCACCACTCGCCAAAACCACTCTCCACTAGGGTGGGCTACTGATTAAGGCTTGCTGATGCAATGTGAATGGTAGTGGGAGGTGGCATTTCTAGGCCAATCCGTGAAAAGCTTCGTGTCTTCTCTATGCTTTTTCTAGAGACACCAGACGTGCAACACAGATAATACACATGTCAAACACACCTACCATAAGTTAGAACCTTTGCACATAAAGAAGGAGAGTTCATTAATCATTTTAATCTGGAATTCCTTAAAGTTGCAGGTAACATTCATATGTGTTTCTGAAGATGCTTGCTCTCTCCTGATTCTGTTATAAAATAATGGTAATAATTATTGTCGTGAGTTTACATGGAAAATATGATTTCTCCAGTAAGCAAGGAAGCAGAATATTCACTTCTTGTCCAGTTAAGGCAAGAGCACAGGGTCACCAGAGAGGATGAAGGTCCATTTAGCTTCCTAACATGAACAGCCAGAAATGGTTTTGGAACTTCGGACATTTTATTTTTTAATTAAGTTTTTTGGTACAATTTAGATATACATAATTATGTCGTTCATTATAGGGAGTTTGTAACTGTACATGATATATCTTATTTCCTCTTTTTTCCCTTCTCCATCCCCTCTTTTCAACCCCTTTTCTCCTTATTTACAAAGTTTTTTCCATTTTTTCCTATTTTTTTCTTTTCCCTTCCACCTTACCACCAATTTGCCTTTCAAAACTTACTTCCCATTTCACAGTATCTTTTATACATTTTGCTTCTTATTTACACTTTCAGTTTCTCACACCGCAGAGAAAGTGTAATATTTACACATATGGGTCTGATTTATTTCACTTGAGTATGGTCTCCAGGTCCATCTATTTAGCTATAACTGTCTCAAGTTTATCCTTCTTTTTGAATGACTAGCATTCAATTGTATAAAAAAAGTATCTTTCAATTATTCAACAGTTGATGGGCATTTTGGTTGTTTCAAAATTTAGCTATTACAAGCTCTGCTGCAATAAACATGGATGTGCATATATCACTGTGATATGATGCTTTTAGTTATTTTGGGGAGATATCAAGAGGGGATTAGCTGGGTCAAATGGGATCTCTAATCCTAGTTTTTTGAGGAATCTTCATGCTGGTTTTCACAGTGGTTGCACTAGTCTACACTCCCACCAACAGTAGAAAAGGGTTTCTTTTTCCCCACAGTTCCACCAGCATTTGTTATTGGTTGATTTGTGGAAAATAGCCATTTTTTCTGGAGTGAGATGGAATCTCAGCATTGTTTTAACTTGCAACTCTTGAGTGACCCCTGATGTTGAACATTTTTTCATGCACTTATTTTCCATCTGTACTTCTTCTTTTGAGACATGTGTATTCATTTCAGATGCACATTTTTGGATTGGGTCTTTAAATTTGGGGTTTTGATTTTTTTTCAATTCATTATATGTTTTAGATAATAGGCCATGTTGAAGTGAAAAAATACTGTACCAGGGAGCATGTAGTGGATAGAAACAGCTCATCTTGTGGCACTTCCTCCCACGGGGTCTCAGCTTGTAATCACACACCATGCTGTGGAAGAACCCATTGGTGACAGTCGCTGCACCCTCACGATCCTGTCTCCCCTCTAGACCCCACCTGGAGAGGCTGGGCACCTCGCTGCATGAGGATCGAGAACTCAGCTCACTAGGCTTTGGGAGACACTTCATGTTTTTAAAGAATTTTAGCTTTTATTAGTACATGCTCGTGGAACCTAATGATTAAAGTCATTGTTGGGAATTAGCACATAACGCACCTCAACTCTTTCTTCCCTTCCCACACCCCTCCTTTTATTTTTAATTTAAAATATATGTTAAACCTGTGATGAAGAAATTGTTCGAAACAAAAGTCATTAGCATGAGATTGACTGAAAAAGGAAACTAGAGACGGAAATGTGCAAGGTGTACTTTTAAAAACATACGCTATAATTGACTTTCTTTAAACTTTATTTTCTTACTCTCCTAAACATGCATATCAGAGTTGGAATTCTTTATTCAAATTGTTTCTGTAAGTTAACACTTTGGAAGATACAAAGAGTGTTGAATTTTAGGCACCCAGGTGGATGTGGAGAAGAACCAGATAGAGAGCTGAAAAGTAAAACAGTGTCTATTTGACCTTTGATTACTCCTCGTGTGTGAGGTCTACCCAGGACTCTGCCATGAGGGGCGGGAGCTAACATTGCTCAGCGAGGCCAGTTGTGCTTCTTTCTAAAGTTCAGGTTTTCTTCTTGGTAAAATTATTCCTCCCAAGAATGGCCAATAAAATGCAGCCCAACAAGAACAAGTCATATTCCCTAAATTTCCACAAGAGCTCTCATGAGCTCCATAACACTTTAGCATTTTTAGTCTCTCCTCTCTTCTGTTGGCCTTGCTCACAAACGGAGATGTGAGATATAGGGAAAAGCAGCACAATTTTACCTTGTCAGGTTTTACTCCAAAGCTCTGTTTTCCTTATACTGTAAACAAAATTACCTGCAAGAGTTATAAAATGTGAAACACTGGAAAATGTTATTTTATTCTTCAACATTATAGACTGCGAGACAGAGATAGGAGATAGACAAAGATAGATAGGAATCAGTCTCATGGATTGAATTTTGATGCATTTGAACCTGTTCTTCTGGTTATAATAATAATAAAAAAACAGTACAAAAGTTAAAAATGGGGTGCTACTGAAGTAGGAGACCAAGAAATGGATTTGCAAGTGTTGGGTCCACTCACCCCTATCTTAAGCCCATTTGTCTTTTCTGTGTCTCATTGCTAATATGTGCTAAACTTTGGCAAACATCAAGGAAAATTATATTTTAGATTCTAATTTCCAACTTATTATTCCGTAAAACCTTTTCACCAGAGCAGACACTCCAAGGCCCTTTTTACCCTTATATTTGGCCATGTAATTTAAGAATCTTCTAAATTTCCAGTCTACCAAGAACACAACCTACAAGATCTGTTACTATTGTCTCAGCCTACTGGGTCCCACAGTTACCTTTCCTTTCCATGGACCTTAGAATTCACTTCTGTAGCCTTTTTCCAAAATTCCTTAGATTTTCAACAGTCACCTATAGAAGGAAGGTTGAATGTGGTGCACAGATTCATAAGCTAGCTAAAATTCTTAAACTCTCCAGTGGAAAGACCTCCTTAATGTGAATTTTTACCAAGAAGGGGAGAGAAAATTTCTCCACTGCTTGTGGCAAGCTGATTTTTTTTTTCCACTTGTCCAGTGGAACAGGAATAAGAAGAGGCTTGCAAAATTGTCTGTGTTTTTGCCTTTTCTCCTGAAGAATTTGCCATCATTTTGAGGATATGTCCATGAAACCCTGCAGAAAAAATGCTAGCAAACCATGAATGAAACTGAGTTCTTAGGGCAGTTCTCAGAGGAGAAACCTAGCCACAACCAATGCACCATCATACAGTACCCAGCTACCACCAGTAAGAAAAGGTAGATCTACTCAAGTTTAGCAAAATTATACCAACAATCCACATACTCAGGAAGACAATGTATTTTGAATAGCACATGAAAAAATGATACATTTTGAATCTAAGGGTTATAGGGCACGTCCCATATTTTTTCTATTTATCTTGCACTAAGAAAAGGTGACAAAATATAAACATCTGTTTTTGTCATAGTTAAAGTAAACATTTGTCCTTCTTAAATAAAAACTGTTATTTGAATTATGGAGAGTGATAAAACAAATCTATATTTTAGCATTGCATTTTTGTGTTTTTTGTTTTAGTGATTTCATGTTCATATATAAACTATGGTGTAGTCTACCTTTATCAGAATTAAGAAAAACGCTTAACAAAAATTGCTAATGAAGAATATTTTAAGAACTCAAAGAGCTGTCTTCCAGTTCTTCCAACTCTCTCTTATCTTTTGCCAAGAAATGTTCTTTACCAATCTTCTCATTTTTACTTTTTCTCTTTACCTGGGAGACTTCTAATCTCAGCACTAACAGTTTCATCACATCACTTGCTGCTCAAATAATTCCTGGCTCTTTTGGTCTTTGTTTTATGCACGTCAAGAAAAAGAGAGTATGTATTTGCGCTGCTTCTTTATGCTCGCATGTTTATTAAATACTCTTTAAAACTTAGACTCGGCAGGCACTCTTGATGAAAATGAGACTGCGTACGAATTTTACCTCTGAAGAAACATAATTAAAACGCTCCTCAAAAGTCAATTTCCCTGGTCCATCTGTACTCATGTTTTATTGATAGTAGTCAAGTTGCTCTACTAAAATGAAATAAGAACAAATGAAATATGCCTTTAAAACTGTTTTTAGGTTTCAAAAATCTAAACAAATAGAATAACCTCTACAATGACAAGAAAATCCACCTAAAATCTCTTTTTTCGAACTCAGGACCTTGTCCTTCTCAAGCAGGTGCTGGTGTTGCTAAACCATATTTTGGCCCTCTATAAAAATTTTTATATGAATTAATACTTATGGTTATAAACATGTGAAATAGATCATGCATGAACATATCTTACAGATATCATGGATGAAGCTTGATAGATGAAGTAATAAGATAACTGTACTTTTAAAACTTTAAGATTCATCTTAAATACCCAAATTTGAGATTTAAGAAGGTTGGTTTTTTCTGAGTGTTCATTAGTTGCTAGGACATTAAAAAACATTGTATATTTTTCAGCTATTGCTTCACATTCTTCAGATTCTAATGGAAAGCTGTCATCATCAATTTTGCTCTCAGTTAACTCTCATGTTCGCCCGCTTGAGGCTTGCAGTGAGTTGAACTCCCATTTTAACTAAAAAGACTCTCAAGTGCTCTGTTCCAATTCTTTTACTTTTGACTATGGATTCAGTTGATGAGTCTGTTGAATTGTTATATTTTATTTCTTGTCATCACCAGCTGCAAAACATCTTGTTTCTTATGATAATCATAAAACAAACTGCTATAGAAATGTGAAATGATATTGTTTCCTTGTCCTTCAGATGCTCCATCAACAACTCACAAATCTGAAGCAGCATTAATACGAACTAGTATGAAACAGATGCTTAATTTATGGTAATCGTTAGGCAATATCTCATCTTACACAGATAGCAAATTCAGCGTATTCTTGAGAGCGTATGTTTATTGTTCTTTGCATTTTCACACACACAAAAAAAAACTAGGCTGTATAGAAAGATTTCTGAGAATGGTGGCTTGTAAATAAAAAAAAAATTCGCGACCACAGAATTTCCCCAACAATGACTTTAGTTATTTTCTTTGGTCACTTTGTGTCAGTTGCATGGAATATAAGAAATTGGAAACAGAAAATAATTCTAGGTGACCTTGCAATACTACTGCTTCCAATGTGTGATCAAGATTTAAACAGCAATAGAAAAGGCACCCTTATGGCATTTGTTTTGATGAACATGAGTTTGTGTCTCTGAGACTCAATCCTCAGTGAAATAGAAAATTTATTGAGCTTTGAAATTCTCTGAAATGACTAAAACTCTGTATTGAAAAATGCAGTGAAGGAAATCTCCTCAATATATTTCAAAAGCACCTTTATTCTTCCCCACAGGTAACATATTTTATGGTGTGAGAGTGAAAACTACTACAGTAAGGCTTAAGGAATGGTCATAATGTATTTTGTTTCATGATTATGATTGTTCATTCTTTTAGGGTTGAACATGATTTATTAATATTCTATTGACAATATATTCAGTGTGCTCATGAGTTACATGTAATTCGATTTTCTTTTTTCTTAAAGTTTGGTACCAACATAAGCTGCATGCTTTCTTGCTTCTTCACAGTTCCTGAGATTCTACTGCTAAACTAAAATGCTAGAGATCCATAATTTTCTAAAATGAAAGAATGTATTGAGCTGTGACAGAAGCTAGCCAGGAAAGGACTTGCACTGGGACAAGTTCACAGTCACCAGTATCAAGGAGAGAGAGTATCTCAAAAACTCTTCACCGGACCTACAATCCACCAGCAATTTTATAACAAAAATTTTAGAGAAAGCATTAATTATTTGTATCGAGCCTACATTGGCTACAGGTAAGAGAGATGGGATGAGAAGCGGGTAGGCTTTTGGCATAGGTGGGCTGTGTGCAGGGAGGTATTTGCAGTTTCTGGGTTGGGTGGGCTTTACAGTCCAGAGAGGGCGTTTCCAACCCAGAGAAAACCAGATCGTAACAGAGCGAAAGTACGGTTTACATTTTAAGATTTCTTATACGAACACCTCACGGTACTGCTAGTTTGTCACTTTCCCTACCCAGATGCATATCATTTTATTGGAGCAGTTTTGTCATGCAAACTGTGTAGTAATCACAGTGAACAGACTTTGCTTCCAAATATTAAAGAGTCATATAACTGACAGATAAATACATTAAGATTTCTAATTGACATAAATAATAAAATAATAAAATGAAGTACAGTGCCCCAAAACAAACTGATGGAAACAAAGAACAGCTTTTAGTAACAAATGTACACTGCAATATTCAGACTAAATGCTTTTGCTTTCAAAAATCCCAAATAAAGTGATTTTTCTCTCCAGTTCAGGCACTTGAAGCAGCATGCTTCCAAGTAAATACATGATCCTTAAATTACCTGAACATATTTTCAACTACTGATTGCTTGGTTTTAAAATAAGTTGCCAAATTAAAAAAAAGGAAGAATACTTCCTGCTTTTAGTACTTTTCGAATGATACTGAATTTCAAAATAGATGACCAAATGCTAGCAATGTTTTTCATTTCCTATATTTCATATGCTGAAAATGTAACAGTGGAAGGCAATTTAGGAGATAATGATCATGCATTGGACGGGAGTGAAAGGGCCAAGAAAACACACTTTAAAAAAGTATGCATCAGCAAACTCAGACAACTGCTAGGAAAGAACACATTGACAGAAAGTCTATAGCAAAATTGGAAGCTGGCAGTTTCTAAGGTGTAATAATACGGACAAAGAAATAAACTATACCCATGAAAATAAATATGAAAGTGTAACCCGATACATGCTTTGAATAAGATGTGAACTTTCTAAGGCCAGGTGTGGTGGAATCACAACGATAAGGGTGAGATTATAGCTAAGGAACTGCAGGGCAGCTTCCAGAGGACACAAAGCAAAATAAATTTCAGCTAACATAGAATGCACCTTTAAAGTAAGGAGAAAAGAAAGAAAAGTTAAGTTACACATGCAAGGATAGGTAATGCTATGATGCTTGAAAGGAAGACCTGCAATTATGAAATACACAGCTAAACTCCAATTTCATTGTTTTATCCTTCCTCTATATCAAAAATCTTACACATCAGATATATGAAAAAATATTTGTAAAAAAGGACTTGTTGTTTGCCCTAAGAAGCCATCAAATATTTAACTCATATGCTCTTGTGCATATCCATCTTAAATTTTGGAACATTAAATGTTTGATGAAGAACTAAGGGTTAGGACAGGCAAAGAATAAAATGAAACCTAACTAGATACCTAATAACACCTCTTACAAAGAGTTGTTATGCAAAGATTACTCTAGTTTCAGCTATAAACAGAAACAATAAATGTCATTTAGCATTTTTGTCTCTACATTGTGCAAGATAGAAGTATAGGGAGATTAAATCAGGCAAATATTAACATGCAATTTATTTTTCTTTATCTGACTGTAAATCTTAGGAGCTGCTGACATACATACAGTAAGTTCCTGATAATCAATTAACAACATAATTGGGTCCTAGATAACAAAAGTTGACCTTAAGAAAACCACAAAGGATTGAGTTTGTAAGAAATACATAAAAACAATGAAATTTCTTCTATTATTTAAATTGCTTTTATTTAAAAAATAGGTCAATTGATATAAAAACATCTCTTACAAATGAAATATATGTAAAGTATATACATGAATTGAAAACACAGTGCTCCCCCAATTTGCTTCCAACAGTCAAACTCCAGCATTCACTGACTTGTTCACCCTGTTGCTACAAATCTGGTGACATATTAGTGTCCCCAAATCTAGCCTTGAGCTTTTCAAATTTGTTCTTTCCCAGGGAGTCATCTTTTTAAGTAGCAAATCTGAATTATGTTTTTCTTTTTCTCTTTTTAAATTTGTTGCCTCACTTCAGACATCAAAATTATACATGAGTGTTTATTTAAAATTAACTTTCCCAGTTCCCATTCACATCTATGGAATCCAAATCTTCAGACAGAAAGATCAGAAATACACAGCGAGAAACTTTCAAGCTTTTTTTTTTTTTTTTCACAATGACTTTTGAGAATTTTTATCTTTGGAAAATTTAAATGCTTCAATGTAATTTACCAGGCTGCATCATTTCTTTTTCTTGTTTTCTACTCTGTTTAACTATTATTTGACTGAACTGATTTCTTTCCATTTCCAAGTGTATAAACCATGCAGTAACATTTCTCTTTCCTGGATAACAAACCAGGGCAAAAAGTAGAGTGGAAAACCTTGAAAACTTAAATTTTGCACCAGAAGGAAACATGTATAAAACTGGAACCAAAGAAAGTGTGGCTTATAAATAGATTAGCATCATTAAAAGAAAATAAGTAATTTTTCCAGGATAAGAAGGAACTAGGAATACATAAAAACCCATCTATTGTAGGATAAAAGGGTCGAAAGTGTAAATTCTTCATTTGATAAAAAGAATGCCTGGGTTGACAACTCCAGAAAGGTTTTTCAAGGAACTGGTCCACTGTGCTCAGCCATCCATGCCTTCAGAGGCTGCTGAAGCCATAATTGAAGGGCCCTGGCTCCCCCTCAAGCTGGTAGCAGACCACTGCATCATCCACGTAATATTGGTTTTACAGACATGCAGAATACAAGAGTTGGGGGGTCACTTTCACCCAAATTTCAGAGGAAAATTTTGGAAGGAAGTAAGTCCCTGAGTGGGAAGTACATGGGAATAAAGCCAAAGTTTCACCGGAGATCCCAGGATTTCAGAGATGTCAGGAACATAGTACATCTGTGGAGAAAACCTTCAGCCCAAGAGTGAAGCCAGCCCAAGGTGAGACCTCATCAGCTGCCACCAGGAAGGCCGTAGGTGCAGGGCTGCCCAAGCCCTCTGGGAATCCATCTCATCACTCCATGTCCCAGATTATAGGAATACAACTTTTAATTAGTTAGCTTTACTTATCAGAAACCATTTGAAGTGTTATCTTACTGGTCTTTTTCTTCTACATACTTTCTCAGAAACAACTGTTTCCTTCACATTTACAAATTAATAAACTAGAATTATAAATATTTAGTAAAAATCTAAAATGAAATACAGAATAAATTGGAATAATGTGTAGAAGAATTAGGACGATGAAATAGCTTCAAATAAACCAATATAGAATAACACATAAATATTTTATAGACTGCTAAGCTATGAATTATACAGATAGAGAGATGATAGATAGATAACATATTCATTATTTGTTTAATACATTAGGCCTGGGCAAACTGGCCTCTAAATGTGGAAGAGCATTAAAATTACTTACAAAAGTCCTTTCAAATGTAGATGCTTGGGACACAGGATTCAAATTTCAAAGTTAGAGTTTCAAAACAGAAAGAATTTATACTTATCTATTTGTTTATTCTATTTTATTCTATTTACTTATTTTGGTACCGGGAATCAAACTCAAGACCTTGCACTTGCCAGGCAGGTGCTTAGGCCACTGAGCAATATCACAAGACAAAATTTTTAAAACATTAAAAATATGTAAAATACTTGCCAGTATTCTATCTGTTTGAACTTAACTGTGGGTCTGCTTTTTGGGAAAATGAACCCAAGACATTACCCACATAAGGCAAAGTCTACTATCATACCTAGAAGTGTTATATTTTGAAAAACTTCAACTTCGTTTTATTTGCTCTATAAATTTTATTTTAATTAACCTGTCCATAACTTAGCTTGACTCATTCCCTAGAACAAAATTTAGATTCGTAAGACCAATTTCCATCATCAATTCCATAGTATAAATGTTTTCTCTTGACACCAAGCTTTCAAATCTAAAGAAATTTAGAAATTATTCTTAAGGGGTTGCTTGGTATTTGTTGAAGAAAAGAAAGGGAAAAAGAAAGAGGCAGAGACAACGAAATGACAACATTATGTTTCCAGAGAAAGCTGAGATATTCTTGGAGCTTGCAACAAATGTGTCTCCTCTGTATCCAGGAAACATTCTAAATAACAATGTCAGAAAGTATGATCAGGATTTTCTTTAGAAGTTCAGTGTGTTTCTGTGTGTGTGTGTGTGTGTGTGTGTGTGATGTGTGTGTGTGTGTGTGTGTGTGTGTGTGTGTATAGGCATGAGTGTTGGAGACATAAATGAATGGATAGATACAATTATAAATTCCCTGTAGAACTAGGTTGGTCAAATAAAAATTTCAGAATATTTTGTTCAAAGGGCTTATTAATTTTATTAGGGCCTACGTAAATTCAGCTGTGAATGTTTTAGAATTTAATGACTTCCTGATTCGGAAGGAATTCTGCAATAAAAGCTAATTAGAAGGGAAATGAATGCCTAAAATATCTCTCATGTGCATAAAAGAAAAGTGTAAAGATCATTAATTGAAATTAAAATGTAACAGTACACTAATGCAGCATGACATAAAATTCCATCTGTTCTACAGCATCACAAAAACAAAAAAAAATACGTAGGGAATAGTTCATCATTATTATTCTTTGGGTGGTTAATTACTGGTTAATAAGAATGTGTTTGTATTAAAAATGGTGCTGATGGTAAGAATTCCAGTAAATATTGCAATAAGATTTTGTCTGCTCCTTTCCTAAGCTGAATTCCTTCTGGTAAAGGATAACTAGTTGATAAAGTGTAATAACAATATTGCTTTTTACAGGTGAAAAAGAACTTTATATCATAAATTGCATGCAACCTCCATAATACATGCATGTATTTATTTGAGTACATACATGTATTGATTTTTCTATACATTATAGGCATTAGTATTAATGATAAAGACTACGTAAACCTGGTCATATTAAAAGTAGATATCATCATCATTATAAAAATCATGCATTTGGTCATATTATAGTCAAAACAGAGTATCACTCCTTCTGTGAACCATACTTAAATAGATTGTTTGAAGTAGTACATTTTTTACGTTCTTTCTAATCAAGATGTCTATATATAAGAGGTACATATTACCTGATCTATATCTTGTATCCTTGCATTAAAATGTGACTAGTAAATTATGCTTGTTTTTTGAGTGTACGTCAAACTATAGGGTGGAACATTCTGTCTGAAAATAAGTCATTCATTTTAATTAGAATCAACGAGAAATTCCTGCAGATTCTGGCACTACCAGAAAGTACTCATGATAATTGAACAAATAATTGAAGTACCTTAATTTTGAACATACATGAAATATGTTTTAAATTTGTAGTTTGCAAATACTGTCAATTGTTATAAAATGGCATAGGATTAAGAACGAAAGATTGTAGGAAGATAATAGCAATTGAATATGCATATAAATTTCAAGATTGTATATAGCAGCTAAATAAACAAACAAAGAACTAAAGCCAGTGGAAGAAAACCTACATTTCTACGCAAAAGAGCATGATTGCCTGTTTTAGTACACAACCATTTAAACTGCTAAACATAAAAATCTGGGAAACTGAAAAATATGTGTCATTTCATGTTGAAATTTTTGTTTGAAAAAAGGAAATTGTACTATGATTGCAATTGGCATATGAATGTAACTAATGTGTCAAGATATTATATATAGAAAACAACAAGATAAAATCCTATTTTGAGTTCTACCTGTGCCTCATCTTTGGGATTCTACTTTCCTCCCAGATGGTCTCAATGAGCATTTAAAACTACTACCAACTTTCACTCTCACCCAGCTCTTGTTCCTCGCCTTCACCGATACTGAAATTTAATCTCTGGTACATCCACCTGCAAGAAGTCCCAACTCAAGGCACTGGGAGGCTCACGCTCCCACAGAAGGCCAGGAAGCACTTTTCCTTGGCCCTTGTAGCTTCTGCAGTAAATCTGATCTGTGCCCCCACAGTCATTTAACCTCCTCTTCCCTTCGCCCACCTTGCCAGAATGGTCTTGGACATTGGATAATTAGTTCAAATCGCTTCATGTTGAAAACATCTACAAAGAATATTTCTAAAGGAGGACATCTTTATGGGAACCAGGAGCTAGTTTTTCAGTATGTTTTATTGGAAGACAAAGCCATTGTAGTTACTTCTTTGAATCTGGAAGACTGCCCTTTCAGTTTTTGCTATACTAGGTGTTCTGGTTTTCTTAGGTATAAATTGCGCACAAGTCCTTTCAATCCTATGTATGTAAAGAACTAAACCATAGACTCCTCAGGTGGTCTGCTGTAGGCTTTGCCTCCGCTGCATCACTGTCAGTGGAACTCTCCATATTCGCGCTCTTGGTTGGACACATCCCAATCTGCTTCCTCCAGAGAGGCTTCTTCATGAAAGCTTCCTACCTCCATATCTTAATCTACCTTATACATATATTTCTATGTCCCTGTAGAAAGCACAGGAGAAGGTCTATATGTATGTGTTCCAGATTTAAATAATTGCTTCCATAAAACCTCCTTTATGATTTCTACTCCAGAATCTAACATTTAACTTTGGTATTGTACAAAAATGGTTTTCTGAAATGTTTCATGATCTTCACCAGGACATCATAGTGACAGATTGATCTGTTGAAGGTTGTATGACTTCTAAACACAACAAACCTTTGAACCAACTCTGAAAAAGTCACTAGGCATTTCCTAAAGTTCATAGTTTTGAATGAAGTAAGAGTTACACTTTCACAAGCAGAATTTGAGTCTTATGATCTTTATAATCTGAATATATGCTAGAGGAAATGTTATTCATTATTAATGACAGAAATTATTTCAAAGTCTTTTTTTTTTTTTTTTTTTTTTTTTTTTTTTGGTGTCAGGGATCGAACTCACAACTTTTTGCCTGCCAGACAGGTGCATATGCCACTGAGCTAAATCCCCAGCCCTATTTCAAATTCTTCAAGTGCCATGATGGACAGCTATAAGTGATTAGGAATTCCATTTGTTTTAGAAGATAACCAGGACTCATTATCATAAGAATGGGGCAACCATC
>RJWM01019246.1:0-39442 GCA_004363535.1 Dasyprocta punctata
AAAAGTAAATGGGAAGGGAAAAGGGGAAAAGAGGGAAGGGAAAAGGAAGAGATATAAATCTGTATATATGTATATGAAAGATAACTGAAACGAACACACTGCTGAATGTGTTCGTTATGGATAAAGAGCAATTAATACTCATATGATTGAGTCAATTTTACAGGTCTATATCTATTAATGTAAACAACCATTTTGAAGTTAAGGATACACAGTATTGCAACCACTGTCAAATTTCTATCCTGTTTTCTAAACCTGTAATGTTACCGTTGTGTATTTACTCTAGTCGTTTGTCTCTTTTGCTTTTTGTCTTTGCTATATATGTCTTTTTTTTCTCTTAAATAAAAGAAAAGATGTATTTTTATACAATGGAGTACTACTCAGCTATTAAGAAAGATTGCATTGAGACCTATATAAGTAAATGGACACGACTTGAGACCATACTCATAAGTGAGATAAATCAAACCCACATGTGTAAATACTGTATTGTCTCCCTAGTATAACAAACTGAAAAATTATATATGATCCAAAATTTATAATAAATACTATGTAAGTGCAAAACGCAGCTTGAAGAGCAAAAGTAATTGGGAAGGGAAAAGGGGGAAAAAGGGAAGGGAAAAGGAAAAGATATAAATCTGTATATATGTATATGTAAGATAACTAAAACCAACACACTGCTGAATGTATTCGTTATTGAGAAAGAACAATTAATGCTCATATGATTAGATCAATTTTACATGTCTATATCTGTTAATGTAAACAACCATTTTAAGGATAACGATACACAATAATGCAACCATTGTCAAGTTTCTGTCATCCTGTTTTGTAAACCTGTAATGTTACTGTTGTGCATTTACTCTAGTCATTTGTTTGTCTCTTTTGCTTTTTGTCTTTGTTATATGTGTCTTTTTTTCTCTTAAATAAAAAAATAAATAAAAAATAATAATAATAAAATTAAATCAAAGTTTATGAAGTCTGCCTTCCAGTTGCCTGCACAACCAACGTGGACCCCAGGAAGAGAAAGAAATGGGCCTCTCAGGAGCTTGCCCCGCCAGGTCTGAGCACCTCCAACTGGAAGACAACTAAGTCTGCCTTCTGGGGGCCTGCATGACAAGCGTGGACTCCAGAAAGTGAAACATGCGCCCCGCCCCCCGCCCGTATGCCTACCGGCACACTGGCTAAGAATCAAGGATAAAGCTCTGTCCTCCCCACCTCCATAAAGCAACCCATCCCTCCACCCCCTTTTTTTCCAGCATCATATTCATATATTTATCTTATAAGACATTATAAAGTTAATTATCATTTACACAGACTGAAAATCCTAATAATAGACCAAAAACACACAAAGCATGTAAGGCAATTCTACTAAGTCAAGGTACATTTTAGATACATTGTCCACACTTGATTACAAAACCCTTTTTTCTTATTTTTTCCTATTACCTGTTATATATATATATATATATATATATATATATATATATGTTATATATATATATATAAAATATAAAAGAAACAATGCGATATTCAAGCTTGTGTGTCTAAGTTACATCACTGAGAATTATGGTCTCAAGGGGCATACATTTTCCCACAAATGATGCAAGTTCATCCTTTTTTATGGTAGAGTAGTACCCATTGTGTAGAAATGCCACTTTTTAAAAATCCATTTATGTTTTGACAGACATATAGGCTGTTTCCAAGATTTAGCTGTTATGAATTCTGCTCCTATAAGCATGGGCATGCATATATCACTTTGATATGTCTTTAACTCTTTTGGGAAGATTGGTGTTCATCTGAGTTTTCATGTCTATTAGTGTTTGTTTTATGAAGTTGAATGTGCTGGTATTTGATGTGTATATGTTTATAATTGCCAATTCTTCCTACTGAATTGCTCCCTTAACTAATAATGTAGTGACCTTCTATATCTCTTCTGATTAGTTTTAGCTTGAAATCAGCTTTGTCTGAAATTAATATAGTAACTCCCACTTGTTTCTGAGTTCCTGCTATATGAAATATTGTTTTTCAACCTTTCATTTTTAATCTGTGAGTACACTTTAATTAACTATGTTGCTCATATGCTACATATTGTTTGGTTTTCTTTCTTGAGCCATTTTGCCAATCTGTGTCTTGTTTTCTTTTTTCTTTTTTCTTTTTTTTTTCCGTACTGGGAATTGAACTCAGAACCTTGTGCTTGTCAGGCAGGCGTTTGTGCCACTGAACTATATCACTGATCCTTAACCTGCGTCTTTTAATTGGGAAATAGAGACCATTCACTTTGAGAGTTATTACTGAGAGGCATTGACTTATTCCTGTCCTTGCATTATTTTCCTGTTGTTGATTTCAACATTTTCCTCCTTTTGCTAAGCTGCTCATTTTGTCAGGTGTGTTGCTTCTTTCTGACTCATAGATATTGTTGGCTTCATTTTCTTTTTCTAGGATATCCTTAAGAATTTTCTGTAAGCCTGGTTTAGTGGTCCAGAATTTCTTGAGGTACTCCTTGTCATGGAAATACCTTATTTCTCCATCAGTTTTAAAGGAAAGTTTTTCAAAATACATAAATTGGGGTTGGAAGATGTTATCTTTTAGAAATTAAAATGCTTCTCTCCAAGACTTTCTGGCCTTTAAGCTTTGTATAGAGAAGTCTGCTATGATTCTAGTGAGCTTATCTTTGTATGTGGCTTGTTGCCTTTCTATACAACTTTTAAAATTATGCCCTTATAATGAACTTCCAGAAGTTTGCATATGATGTGATTTGGAGAGGTTCTTTTTTGGTCATGGCTATTTGGTGTTCTATATGCTCCACTTATCTCTGTTTATTTCTTCCCCTAAATGGCAGTTTTCTACCATTACTTCTGTGAGCAGGTTATTTATGCCATATGTGTTACCTTCTGATTTTTCACTTATTTTAATTATTCCTAGGTTAGACTTCTGTGCATCATCTAGCAACTGTATCAATTTTTCATTTTCTCTTATTTTTCAAGTGTTTTTGAGTAGTTAGTCTTTGAATGCATTGTTGTCTTCTAGTTCTAAAATTCTGTCCTTACATTGGTCCATAATACTGCCCATAATTTCAATATGATTTTTAATTTCCTAAATTTCTGATTGAATCTTTTTCGTGGACTCCATTTCTTTGATAAACTGGTCATTCTTTTCTTTTTACTTTTGTCTAGCTCATCTAGTTTTCTGTTAGTTCTCTCTTCTGAGATCTTCTGCATCTTTTTAGTTATTACTTCCATCATCCGTTTAATTATATTTTCTGTAATCCTACTGAGTATCTCTTTGAGCTGCTTTCTAACCTCCTCTGCTATGCTTTCAAGTAATTCAGGTGTATCAGTGTGAGTGAAGAATCTATGCATCTGTGTGTGTGTTGAATTTCAATGACATTTTCTATTTAGGAAATTTCTGTCTTTCAAGACAATGAGAAGACAAGTCACAGACTGGAAGGAAATACCTGCAGAAGTCTCATCAGATGGACTTGTATCCAGAATATACAAAGCACTCTTAAAGCCAAACAGTAAGAAAACTAAATATCTAATTTTAAAAAGGACAAAAGATCTGAAAAGATAGCTCACCAAGTAAGGTGTACAGACGACAAATAAGCATCTGAAAAAGTGTTACTGGGTGCAAATTACAACAGTGATGAGCCATTTCTACATGCTTATTAAAATGAACAAAACTGAGATTGCAGATCCTGGACAACACCAACATCAATGCCGAGGTTGTCGAGAACTCAACATTCCTTGGTGGTGGAAGTGCATGCTAGTATAGCTACATAGCTACAACTAGAGGGCTTTTTTTTCTTTTGCAAAGGTAAACATGTTTATATAGTATGATCTATAATGATTATGCTCCTTTTTTTACCCAAATAAGGTAAAAACTATACATCCCCACAAAAACCCTGCACGTGAATATTCTATCAGCTTTATTTTTAATTGCCCAAGCTTCAAAGCAACAAAGATGATTTTGAAGAGGTGAAAGGATTGGTGGTTCATCCCAACAATAGAATATTACCCAGCACTGGAAAGAAATGAGCTGCCAACCCATGAGTAAACGTGAAGGAATGTTTAGTGCACATTATGAAGTTAAAAAAGTCTGCCTGGAAAAATCAAATACCAACTAATTCCAACTAAAATCAAATTCCAACTAATGTATATGACATTCTGGAAAAGGAAAAATTATGGAGACAGTAGAAGGATCAGGGATTGGTTGGAAGAAAGGATAAATAAGCAAACCATGAAGAACTTTGGGAGCAGTTAAACTACTTTTATGACTATAAAATGATGGATATATGTTATAGATTTATCAAAACTCATAGAATGTATAACACTGAGAATGAACTCTAATGTCAGCTAGGAGCTGTTGGTGATACTGGTGTGTCCATAGAGGTTATAATAAATGTCCCAATCTGGTACCAGTGTTCAGAGTAGGGGAAGTTTACAAAGAAGTAATTCAGGTGTGTGGCTTGTACTCTTCCCCTTGGTGCACCCTTGATTGGCTTAGGGGTATTTGGAGGTTTGGGCTTGCCTTTTCTTCCCTTTTTTCTATTGCTTTTGTTTGTTTGCTTGTTTGTTTGCTCATTTGGTTATTTTGTTTAGGTTTCTAGATGCTTATAGTCCAAAGACTTTGTTGTTAGTATAGAGAGATGTATTTAGTTGCTTTTCAATGATGTGCTTCGGGCATGGCTAACTGTAATCTTGGCCATAGCAAAAAACTCACCCACCTTGACTTTTTGGGAAAGGAGGATGCATTGTAGTTAGGCCAACAAATAGATTCTCTGGGAATGTATTCTAGTTTTGCTAATGTTATAAAGACAATCTGAGTGTTAGCTTATACAGAAATAGCAATAATCATGTGACCTTATTAATATCAAGCAAAACAACTGATGCAGCATTGCCTAAAACAAATTAGATATTAACATACCATAAAAAAAATCATGTACCACCCTTAATCTTAGAGAGGAGACTATCAATTATGATATAAGGATAAAGGCAACCCATGTATTGACTTCACACTCATAAAAATTCATTAAAAATTAAAAATGCAACCAAATAAACAAACAAAAGAATTCTCTGTGATTTTAGGCCTGCGGCTATCTTCTGGGATCTACAGCTTTGTGGTGCTGTCCAATTCAAGGCATGACTCTGCTCTCACTGGCAGGCAAAGAAGTCTGTCAGAGTCCAGATCAGTGTTGGATAATCACAAGCAAGCTAGCAATAGGATTAGGGCTTGATGCCTGTTCTGGGACTTTCAAATTCACAGAAATTGAGACTGAACCTTGCCTCTTGACATGGAGGAGGGGCATGAGTTGTTTTGCTCATAACACTGAGTTTCTGTTGCTGGCCTGACCATGGACATCTCTCATGGTTGTCTTTCACTCAGTTACTGAGGGAGCTTAGCACTGGGAGCCCTGAGATGAAGACAACTCATAGTTGCTCTGAATCACAGGTTCAGTTTACTCCTCCCTAAATGGTATCCAATCAGGCACCCTCTCCAGAGGATATGGCAAATGCATGGACTGGACTCATTCACTCACTGTTGTAGCTCACAGTAGCCACTGGTCCATTCCACTGATGTTTTATTTTTCTCCTGAAGGCCTCTGGAGTCATTCATTTTCACTGTGTCTCTCTAGATTTGATCTTAATTTCTCACAAGCCAGGAGCCAGAAACTGAGGAGAAATTACAAATTGTCCCTTCCTTTTTCTACATTATGGTCTGTCTCTTCAATTTTTCTGTAGGCTCCAGTTTTCCCATCAGATCCTTCCTGGGTCCCAGAGATGCATATTCCTCCTTCCTTTCTTCCCCAAGTTGCTATTTTCCAGTGTTTGCATTCAAAATCTTGGAGAGGTTGATATGTTGTTGCTTAGTACTCCACAATCATCCCAGAAGTCACTGAGGTTTCTATTGTTAAATCAATGAAGAAATATAATATTTATAGAAGATTGAAGCATAAATCTTTCTCTTAGATATTCTAAATTTCAGCCTTAAGGAAAACTGGATGAAAGGTATATATTTGGCCTATATTACCATAGTTCCTTGAATAATTACCTGCACTTTAGTGTTCAAATATTTCATATTATGTATTCTCATTATACTATTGCATATTTTGTCATTGCAAGAGGTTTCAAAACGTGGGGGACAGGGAAAAAAGCAAGTATCTAGGTAAGTTATTTAAGTTATTTGTATAAATGATTTAAGTTGAGAATACAAGATTTATTAATAATAGATAAACCAATGAAGAAAAGTAAAGGAGAGGAGTCCCCAACAGAAAATGAGCTCAATGATAGGTATAAAATCAATACCTTTCAATAATAATACTCAATGTTCATGGCTGTAATTCCCTGATTTACAAGCAAGCAAAAATACAAATATAACTTACCAGAACCTGTGGGAAAATGAAAGCAGTCCTCAGAGGAAAATTTATTGTGGTGAACTCCCACATCAGGAAAAGAGAATGAACACAAATAAATAAACATGCTACACCTTAAACATCTAGAAAAAGAAGAGCAAGTCAAGCCCAAAGCCAAAATAAGGGGGGAAATTATAAAGATCAGAGCACAAATTAACACAATAAAGACTAATAAAAATAAAAAGAATGAATCAAAAAGTAAATTCTTTGAAAGAAAAAACAAAATTGATACGCCTCTAGTCAACTTTATGAAAAAAATGAAAAACACTCAAATTCATGCAATAAGAAACAAAAAGGGAGAAATCACTACAGACTCTGTAGAAATACAGAAGGGCATCAATATGTACTTCAAAAATCTTTACTTTCATAGGTTCGAAACACAGAAGAAATGGACAGACTCCTTGAAACATATAAATTACCAAAACTGGATCGAGAAGATGTAAAACTGCTGAATAACCCAATTTCAATTAATGAAATTGAAAATATAATTAGAACCTTACCAACAAAGAAAAGCCCAGGTCCTGATGGACTCACTGCTGATATCTACAAGAAATTCAAGGAAGACTTAATCCAACACTCCTCAAACTCTTCAGTGAAATTCAAAGGCAAGCAGTTCTCCCTAACCAATTTCTGGAAGCAAGTATTATCCTAACTCCAAAACCACAGAAAGATCCAAACAAAAAAGGGAACTACAGGCCAATCTCCCTAATGAACATAGATACAAAAATCCTCAATAAAATACTGGCAAACAGAATGCAGCAAGGCATCAAGAAGATTATAAAACATGACCAAGTAGAATTCATCCCAGGAATGCAGGGATGCTTCAACATACACAAATCAATAAATGTAATACACCATATCAATAGAGCCAAAGATAAGAATCACATGACCATTTCCACAGATGCAGAGAAAGCTTTTGATACAGTTGAACACTCATTCATGATAAGAACCCTACAGAAAGTCAGAATGGAATGTCTTTACCTCAATCAGAGAAAAGCCATCTATGACAAACCAACAGCCAGAAGCATATTAAATGCTCAAAAACTGAAAGCTTTCACTCTAAAATCAGGAACAAAACAAGGCTGTCCAGTATCATGACTCCTACTTAATATAGTGCTGGAAACATTCACCAGAGCAATTAGACAAGAGAGGGAAATAAAAGAAATAAGGATAGAAAAGGAAGAAACTAAATTATCATTATTTGCAGATGACATGATATTTGTTATGGATTAAAAACTGGTGGTCAACTTAACACCAGGTGAATTACATCAGCATGATGCTGAGTATAGATGACCCACCTGAGGAAAGTTGCCAGCATAAATAGAGACATGTAGAAGAGCGAGGCATTGTGGGTTCTTCTAAGTGTTACTGTTTCAAGCCATTGGTTCTCCTGGAGGAGCTTGTCATGCTGGCTTCCCCAATATGGATTCAGCCATTATCATTGGAGGAGCTTGGGACCTTGTTGATGAGAATGGCTGTGGTTCACTTTGGGGAAGCTCTGGTCTTCACATTGAGCATCACTTCCTGGCCCCAGAGGGGAAGATGTGTGCTGGAGAAGCTTGTCACACTGGACTTCATGACCTGTACTGGACTGTTCTCATTGTCAGAGGAGCTCAGGACATCATTGCTGGGAAGAATGGCTGTGGTACTTTTCAGGAGAACCCTGGTTCTTATTTTGAGTGTGACTTCTTGGCTCCAGTGTAGAACCCCCAACCTACAGCAAAGCTCCTTCACCCACTGGCATAGACTTTCTAGCTTCCACAACTTACCTTTGAGCCTTCCCAGCACAGACCCATAAAATACACTGGCATGAGTCCATATCGTGGACTCTTATATTTCTAGTCGAATTTGTGGAAAGCATTGTCATGGGCTCTGGGTCTTCAGCTGGACTCATGCAGGACATTGCTGTGGGATCCAGACCCTTGGCTTAATTATTCTGGGCCTTCAGTGTTGTGAACAGATTTCCTGTACTTTCTTGTTTTTAACTGAGTGACCATCATAAAACAGTACTGCAAATTCTGTGTCCTGTATGCAGTTGTTCTCCCTGTAACTTCTGACTAAAATACCCTACATAGAGGACCAACAAAATTCCATTGAAAGACTTCTAGATGTAATAATCAAATTCAGTAATGTAGCTGGATACAAAGTCAACACCCAAAAATCAATAGCTTTCCTGTAAATATACAACAAACTCACTGAGAGAGAAATAAGAGAAGCCACACTCTTCACAACGGCATTCAAAAAACTGAAATACTTAGGAATCAGTCTAACAAAGGAAGTAAAATATCTGTACAGTGAAAATTACAGTACTCTGAAAAAAGAAATTGAAGAGGATCTCAGAAAATGGAAAGACATTCCTTGTTCATGCATAGGAAGAATCAACATCGTGAAAATGGCCATTCTCCCAAAATTATTATACAGATTTAATGCAATTCCAATCAAAATACCTTTAGCATACCTCACAGATCTAGAGAAATCCTTCCTAAAATTCATCTGCAACCAGAAGAGACCTAGAATAGCAAAGGCAATTCTGGGCACCAAAGGCAAGGAAGGAGGCATTACAATCCTTGACTTGAAGTTATACTACAAAGCTACTGTGATAAAATAAGCATGGTACTGGAATAAAAACAGACCTGAAGATCAATGAAATAGATTAAAGATACAACCACAATGACAAACACACTTAGCCACCTTATCTTTGACACAGGGGCCCAACAATTTCACTGGAAGAAAGATAACCTCTTTGTCTTGTTACTTTACATTTGTTGCCAAGACAAAATACCTGACACCCAAAATTAGGGAAGGAAAGGTTTATTTCTTTCAGTTTCTCAGGAGTTTCAGCCCATACTTAGTTGGCTCCAAGTCAGCATGGTGTGGCGGGGCTGCCGTTCATGGCGGCTGCAAGCCACAAGTGCGCTGGTAAGAGAGAGCGGGTGGAAGCCTGGAAGCACATAAGAGGAAGACCTGCCTTCTCTTATGCTGTATCTCAGCTCCACCCATGGGTGAGTGCAGCACTCACATCATCAATCCCAGAACTACACAACAAATCAGTAAAAAGTGCTAGACTCAGTCCCATCAAAAGTATATGAGGACTTGAAGGTACATAGTATATCACCCAATACACTTTTTAATAAGTGGTGCTGGAAAAACTGGCTTTCCATTTGCTGAAAGCTAAAACTAGACCGATGCCTATCACCATGCACTAAGCTAAAGTCAGAATAGATCAAAGATCTAAATATTAAAGCACAAAAAATAAATCTGTTGAAAGACAAGTAGATAGACATCTTGAAGACATAGGGGTAGGCAGAGAATTCATGAATGAAAACCAAACTGCATGGGAAATACTTCCCAGAATCAATAACTGGGATATCATCTTATTAAAAAGTTTTTGCATGTCAAAAGAAATCTCCAACAGAGTGAAAAGAAAACCCACAAATTGGGAAAAAATGTTAGTCAACTGTCCCTCAGAGAAAGGGCTTGTATCTAGAACATATAAAGAATTTTTAAAAAATCAGTCCCCCAAAATTCAGAGACCCAATCCAAAAATGGGCATCTGAGATGAATACATACTTCTCAGAGGAAGAAATACAAATTGCAAATAAATACATGGAAAAATGTTCAGCCTCACTGGCCATTAGAGAAATACAAATTGAAACAACACTGAGGGCTGGGAGTTTGGCTCAGTGGCTAAAGTGCCTGTCTGGCAGGCATGAGACTGTGAGCTCAATCCCCGGTGCCGGAAAAAAAAAAAAGAAAGAAAGAAAGAAACAACACTGAGATTTCATCTCACTGCAGAAAGAATGCCCAGGATCAAGAAAATGCTGGAGAGTCTGTGGGAAAATAGAAACACTTCTGAACTGTTGGTGGGAATGAAAGCTGGTGCAAACCCTGTAGAAATCAGTCTAGAGGTTCCTCAAAAAGCAGGAATTGGAAGTCTAATGTGACGCAGCTCTTCCACTTCTGGGCATATTCCCAGAAGAATTGAAAACATCATACCACAGTGATATATGTGCATCATATTCATAGCAGCACAATTTGTAATAGCCAGATCTTAGAAACAACCTATAAGCCCATCAACTGAGGAATGGATTAAAAAGATCTGGTATTTTTATACAATGGAGTACCACTCAGCTATAAGGAAGGATCACATTGAGGCTTTCGTAGGTTAATGGATGTGACTTGAGAGCATACTCATAAATGAAATAAATCAAACTCAGATGTGTAAATACCACATTGCTTCCTTAGTGTAAGAATCTGAAAGAGTAAATAAGATATAAAACCTTCAGTAAATATTGTTGAAGGGTAAAAACTGCTCAAAGGGGAAAAAATAACTCAGGGAAAAGGAGAAATAAAGAAAGGAAAAGAAAAAAGATTCTATATATATATACATATATATATATATATATACACTTGAGATAGCTAAAATGATTGTCCTACTGATTCTATTGGCTATTGGAACAAAACAGTTAACATTAATAGGTTTAGATCAATTTTTCATGTCTATATCTGGTAATCTGAGTAACTCTATTGAAGATAACTATGCAAAATAACAACCTTTGTTATGTTCCTGCCGCCTTGTTCTGAAAGCCTATATTGTTATTATTTTGGGCTCTTTGTTATTGTTATTTATTTGTCTCTTTTGTTTCTTGTTTTTCTTGTATTTTTTTAGATATATAAGATATTTATTAGAGAAAATACTTATAAAAACAGGAATAAATTCATAAGATTTATTATACAAAATAGTGAATAATAAAAATGTGCTATATTCTTCAAAATTTTAAAAGAATAGATCTTTAGTGTTGTTACAAAAATATTAAATAGACAAGGAAATACAATAATTAGCTCAACTTAATCATTTCACAAGGTTTTTATTTCAAAAGGTTATGTATTATGTGCACAATAAATATATACCATTTTCTTTGAAAAAAGAATCATGTTATACATCTTCAAAATAAATGTAATAATTTCAAGTTAAAATAATAAAAGGTAGAGTGTGTACAGTAGGGGTTTGAGGAGAGAAATTTGCATCATAATGTAATTCTGATACTCATGGAAGGAGATAAGGAAAAAAGAAAAATTGGGCAGGAAAATATAAGGTTCTCCTGAGAGTTTCAAGCTGGATCATGAAGAGCCCCCTGAGCCAAAGCTTTCTATTTAAGTATTCCTGATGTAGGAATAGGCCCATATTCATAACCCTGATAGGCCTGGCTGCCGTGAGCAGTCTAAGATAAGTGTGACCTTGGCACAAAGTGGTGCTAGAGAGAGAAGTTAGGACTTTCAGAAAACTGTATCCCTGCAAAAGAAGATCTGAGAAGTGGGTTTCCATGGCCATCACATCCTGGAATGTGGTGAGGTATGTCGTGAGGAAGGTGGAAATGGGATTGGCATCCTAGATCTGCCACTTAGGATTCGCCTGCTTTTGGATAGAGTTGGCTTACCATCTGCAGAATGGGGAACCTACTGCATATCCTTCTCATGGTAATAGATGAACATGGAATGGAGAGAGAGACAGACCGACAGACAGAGACAGAGAGATTGTGTTTCCAACAGATACACAGAGATATGAACACATTTAGCAAACGTGCAACAACATAGTACTTAAGAGCCAGATCCCTGGTTTGGAATCTGAAGTGTACTTTGGGTGTTTCTAAGGCTCTTTGTGCTACATTTCTTTCTTTTACACAGAGGAAATACAATTCAACAATGTGAATTGAATCAGTTTATGTGTATAAAATAAACAGAAACCTGTCTAGCATAATAATAATATATGTGAGAACATTTAGTGCTATTAATCCTTTGACGATGATTATTTATTTACTTATTTACTTTTATTTAAGCCAAGAAAAGAAAAAAAGACATATATAACAAAGACAACAAGCAAAAGAGACAAACAAACAAGTAGAGTAAATGCACAACAGTAGCATTACAGGTTTACAAAACCGGATGATAGAAACTTGACAATGGTTGCAATATTGCGTATAGTTATCTTTAAAATGGTTACTTACATTAACAGATATACACATGTAAAATTGATCTGATCATATGAATATTAATTGTTCTTTCTCAATAAAGAATATATTCAGTAGTGTGTTCATTTTAGCTATTTTACATATACATATATACAGATTTATATCTTTTCCTCTTCCATTTTCTCTTTCCGCCTTTACCCTTCCCAATTATTTTCGCTCTTTGAGATGTTTTGTACCCTTACACAGGATTTATTATAGATTTTGGATCATATATACTTTTCTGTTTCTTACACTAGGGGGACAATACGGTATTTACACATGTGGCTTTGATTTATCTCACTTATGAGTATGGTCTCAAGTTGTGACCATTTACTTACAAAAGTCTCAATGCAATCTTTCTTAATAGCTGAGTAGTACTCCATTGTATAAAAATACCACATCTTTTTTATGCATTCTTTGATTGATGGGCACTTGGGTTGTTTCCAAAATCTGGCTACTACAAATTGGGTTGCTATAAACATGGGTGCACAGATATCACTATGGTATGATGTTTTCAATTCTTCTGGGAAAATGCCCAGAAGAGGGATAGCTGGGTTGAAGGGGATCTCTAATCCTAGTTTCCTGAGGAATTGTCACACTGATTTCCAAAGTCGCTGCACCAGTCTACACTCCCAGCAACAGTGGAGAAGAGTTCCTTTTTCCCCACAGACCCTCCAACATTTGTCGTTGCTTGATTTTTTTAATCCTGGCCATTCTTTCTGGAGTGAGATGGAATCTCAGTGTTGTTTTAATTTGAATTTGCCAAATGACCATTGATGTTGAACATTTTTTCATATATTTATTGACCATTTGTATTTCTTTCTCTGAGAAGTGTGTATTCATCTCAGATACCCATTTTTGGATTGGGTCCTTGAATTTTAGGGGCCTGATTTCTTTTAATTTTTTATATGTTTTAGATAGAAGTCCTTTGTCTGATGGGAAATTTGCTAATATATTTTCCCATTTCGTAGGTTTTCTTTTCACTTTGTTGGAGATTTGCTGTGATATGCAAAAACTTTTTAGTAAGACGAGATCCCAGTTGTTGATTCTGGGAAGTATTTCCCGTGCAATTTCATTTTTGTTCATGAACTCTCTGCCTATTCCTATGTCATCAAGATTCTTATCTACTCTGTCTTCTAGTAAGTTTAGTGTCTCTGTTTTTATATTCAGATCTTTGATCCATTTTGACTTTATTTTAGTGCATGGTGATAGACATGGATCTAGTTTTACTTTACAGCATATAGAAAGCCAGTTTCTCCAGCACCATTTGCTAAAGAGGCTATCTTTCTTCCAATGTATATGTTTGGCCCCTCTGTCAAAGATGAGGTGGCTAAGTGTGTTTGTAGTTGTGGTTGTATCTTCTAATCTATTCCATTGATCTTCAGCTCTGTTTTGATTCCAGTGCCATGCAGATTTTATCACAGTAGCTTTGTAGTATAGCTTCAAATCAGGGATTGTGATGCCTCCTGACTTCCCTTTGTTGCCCAGAATTCCCTTTGCTATTCTAGGTCTTTTCTGGTTCCAGATGAATTTCAGGAATGCTTTCTCTAGTTCTGTGAGGTAGGAAAGTAGTATTTTGATTGGGATTGCATTGAATCTGTATAATTTTGGGAGAATGGCCATTTTCACGATGGTTTTTCTTTCTATCCATGAACAGGGAATATCTTTCGATTTTCTGAAATCTTCTTCCATTTCCTTCTTTAAAGTAATGCAATTTTCACTGTATAGATCTTTTACTTCCTTTGTTAGACTGATTATTAAGTATTTCATTTTTTTGGATGTTATAGTGAAGGGTGTGGCTTCCCTTATTTCTCTCTCAGTGACTTTGTTGTTTGTGTGCAGGAATGCTGTTGATTTTTGAGTGTTCACCTTGTATCCAGCTACATTACTAAACTTGGTTATTACTTCCCGAAGTCTTCTAATGGATTTTTGGGGGTCTTCTATGTAGAGTATCATATTGACTGCAAATAATGATAATTTCACTTCTTCCTTTCCTATCCTTATTCCCTTTATTTCTTTCTCTTGTCTAATTGCTCTGGCAAATATTTCCAGAATTATATTGAATAGGAGTGGTGATAATGGACATCCTTGTCTTGTTGCTGATTTTAGGTTGAAAGTTTTCAGTTTTTCTCGATTTAGTAAGATGTTGGCTGTTGGTTTATGCTATATGGCTTTTATCAGGTTGAGGTAGAGACCATCTATTTCGATTTTCTGTAGGGTTTTTATCATGAATGGGTGTTGGATTTTGTCGAAAGCTTTTTGTGCATCTACTGAGATGATCATGTGGGCCCCGGCGCAACTGTAGTTCCTTACTTGCAGACAGACCCAGGGTCGGGGCAGCATCACTCTGGGGTGCACTGCACCTAGCTGCCTGCGACCAGTAGGCCTTGGCCCCGACCAAGTTAAGGCAGAGGCTCCACGGGTATGCCCCGGGAGGCCGCCCTCCCTTGCTGCACGCAGGACCCAGCCCTACCAGGTCCTGCGATTCAGTACGACCCAAGAATCAGCGCGAACCTCAGGGGAATGCTGGAGAGACTCGCAGGACACAGAGGTATGCAGCCCAACCCAGATCAGCCCAGGACCCCAGAGCTGCTCACTGGTGACTGACCAACATAGCTGCAGGGACTTGGCGAGCTTGGGCTCCCCACACCAGCGTGCGGAGTGCAAACGAGTACTATACTTCAGTGGAGCGGCTTGTGCGTGTGCCATCCCAGAGCTTGAGCGCAGACCCCCACCCATCAGGGTTGCTCCTGGCACTGTAGGCCTGAAACTCTCCCAGGTTTGCCCCAGCGCAACTGTAGTTTCAAACTTGCAGACAGACCCAGGGTCAGGGTGGCATCACTCCAGGGTGCACTCCACCTAGCTGCCCGGGACCGGGAGGCCTTGGCTCACACCCAGTTAAGGCAGAGACTCCACAGGCATACCCTGGGAGGACACCCTCCCTTGCTGCACACAGGACTGAGCCCTATGGGGTCCCGTGATTCAGGGCAACCCAAGAATCAGCATGAACCACAGGGGAATGCCAGGCCAGTCTCGCAGGACACAGAGCCACATAGGTTCTAGAAGAAAATGACAAAATGAAAGACCAAGAGGCAGTCTCAGGCCCCCAGCCCACAAAGAACAAACCCAAGAGACACTGAAATTGAAGACAGTGGGAGTCAAACAAATGGACTTTCTGAAATGATAGAAAATGCAATAAAGAAACAGCTTGATGAAGCTATAGAGAAATTCAAATCACAAATATTCTCTCAGCTAAAAAATGAAATGAGAATCATCATTAAAGAAATGTTGTGTGTATCTAAAGAAGAGCAAGATAAAAAATAGAAGAATTTAAGAAAATGATCCAAACCCTGAATAAACAATATAAGACACAAACAGAATACATGAAACACATGGAAAGAGAAATGCAGGAAATAAAAAAACTCCATGGAAAGTTTGAAAAATCGCCTGAATGAAGCTGAAGATAGAATCTCAGATCTTGAAGACAGCATGGGAGATCATGGCCACAAAACAAAAGATCTCCTAAAAATAGTAAGGAACCAAGAAACGACAACTGAACAGCTGCAAGATGATGCCAAGAGAAATAACATAAGATTAATAGGCATACATGAAAAAGCAGGGGTCAATACTAATGACCTGAGAAGACTATTCACAGAAATAATAGCAGAAAAGTTTCCAAACATGGGAAGAGAATCTGAAATACAGGTAACCGAGGCCTACAGAAGTCCAATTAACCACAACCAAAATAAATCCTCACCCAGACATACAATAATAAGGGTATCAGAAATGCAGCACAAAAACAAAACACTAAAAGCTGTCAGACAAAAGAAACAGATCACCTATGAAGGAAAGCCTGTCAAAATAATGGCAGACTTCTCAACACAAACCCTTAAGTTAAGAAGAGCTTGGAGTGAAGTATTCCAAATCTTGAAAGAAAACAACTTGCAACCCAGTTTGATGTACCCTGCAAAACTACCCTTAAAAATTGATGGAGAAATAAGATACTTTCATGACAAAGAACAACTTAAGAAATTTATGGCCACCAAACCAACACTACAAAGAGTACTGAAAGACACTCTAGAAAGGGACGAAGATAGCCACAGTTTTAAGAACAACAAACAAAGGAAACCACTAAGCAGGGCAAATAATTAAACAGAAAATGTAGAAAACCAACAACAGAAAGGTATCATGACAGGGATGAGCCAGTACATATCAGTTATATCAATCAATGTAAATGGTCTCAACTCACCAATCAAAAGAAACACACTGGTAGAGTGGGTTAAGAAAGAAAACCCAACAATATGCTGTGTACAAGAAACACATTTCACTCAAAAGGAAATTCACGGACTAAAAATCAAAGGCTGGAAAACAATACTCCATGCAACAGGAACCCAGAAAAAAGCAGGGGTAGCTATTTTGTTTGCAGACAATGCAAACTTCAAACCGAGAATGATCAAAAGAGATAAAGAAGGTCACTACATACTTGTTAGGGGAAAACTTCAAGAGGAAGAGATTACAATCATAAATATATATGTACCAAATATGGGAGCACCCAACTATGTAAGACAATTCTTAATAGACATGAAAAACCAAATAAACAACAATACAGTTATAACAGGGGACCTTAACACCCCATTGTCACAGAGAGATAGATCAACCAAACAAAAAATCAGCAAAGAAATAGCAGAACTGAATCAAGCTTGTGAACAAATGGACCTAGTAGATGTATACCAAGAATTCCACCCATCAACATCAGAATACACATTCTTCTCAGCTGCACATGGGTCATTCTCTAAAATGGATCATATACTGGTCCACAAAACAAGCTTAAGTAAATGCAAACGAACTGAAATAATTCCATGCTTATTATCTGACCACAGTGCAGTAAAACTGTAAATGAATGACAAATAAAAGCTACAATAACCTCATAAAAACATGGAAATTAAATAATACCCTCCTAAATAACCAATGGGTCACAGAAGAAGAAAAAGAAGAAATTAAGCAATATCTACAATTGAATGAAAATACAAATAGAAATTACCGGAACCTGTGGGATACAGTGAAAGCAGTCCTCAGAGGGAAATTTATAGCACTAAACTCTCCTATCAGAAAAACGGAAAGAACACACATAAACAACCTAATGCTGCACCTCAAACTCCTAGAAAAAGAAGAGTAAATCAAGTTCAAAGCCCAAAGAAGGGAGCAAATTATTAAGATTAGAGCAGAAATTAATACAATTGAAACTAAGAAAACAATACAAAGAATCAGTGAATCGAAGAGTTGGTTCTTTGAAAGAGTAAATAAAATTGATGAACACCTAGCCAATCTTATCAAGAAGAGAAAAGAAAAAACTCACATCCACGCAATAAGAAATTAGAAGGGTTAAATCACTACAGACCCGGTGGAAATACAGAAGATCATCAACACCTACTTCAAAAACCTTTACTCACATAGATTTGATAACACAGAAAGATGGACAGATTCCTAGAAACCTATAAACTACCACGGCTGAATCAAGAAGATGTAAAGCTGCTGAATAACCCAATTTCAGCTAATTAAATTGCAAATGTAATTAAGACCCTACCAACAAAGAAAAGCCCGGGCCCTGATGGATTCACTGCTGAATTCTATAAGAAATTTAGGGAAGACTTAATGCCAACACTCCTTAAACTCTTCAATGAAATCGAAAGGGAAGCTAGTCTCCCTAACTCATTCCTGGAAACAAGTATTACTCTAATACCAAAACCAGAAAAAGACCCAATCTAAAAAGAAAACTACAGTGCAATCTCCCTAATGAACACAGATGCAAAAATCCTCAATATAATACAGGGAAATAGACTACAGCAAATTATTAGAAAGATTATACACCACAATCAAGTGGGATTCATCCCAGGAATGCAGGGATGGTTCAACATTCGGAAATCAATACATGTAATACACCATATCAACAGGGCCAAGGACAAGAACCTCATGATCATCTCAATAGATGCAGAAAACGCTTTTCGTAAAATCCATCACACATTCATCATAAAAACCCTACCGAAAATTTGACTAGACGGTCTCTATTTCAACCTGATAAAAGCCATATATCATAAACCAACATCCAACATCTTACTAACTCGAGAAAAACTGAAAACTTTCAACCTAAAATCAGGAACAAGACAAGGATGTCCATTATCACCACTCCTATTCAATATAGTTCTGGGAATACTAGCCAGAGCAATTAGACAAGAGAAAGAAAAAAGGGAATAAGGATAAGAAAGGAAGAAGTAAAATTATCATTATTTGCAGATGATATGATACTCTACATAGAAGACCCCCAAAAATCCATTAGAAGACTTCTAGAAGTAATAACCAAATTTAGTAATGTAGCTGGATACAAGGTGAACACTCAAAAATCAACAGCATTCCTGTACACAAAAAACAAAGTCACTGACAGAGAAATAAGGGAAACTAAACCCTTCACTATAACATCCAATAAATGAAGTACTTAGGAATCAATCTAACAAAGGAAGTAAAAGATCTATACAGTGAAAATTACATTACTCTAAAGAAGAAAATCGAAGATTTCAGAAAATGGAAAGATATTCCCTGTTCATGGATAGGAAGAACAAATATCGTGAAAATGGCCATTCTCCCAAAATTGCTACACAGATTTAATGCTATCCCAATCAAAATACTACTTGCCTACCTCACAGAGCTAGAGAAAGCATTTCTGAAATTCATCTGGAGCCAGAAAAGACCTGGAATAGCAAAGGCAATTCTGGGCAACAAAGGGAAGGCAGGAGGCATCAAATTCCCAAACCTGAAACTATATTACAAATCTACTGTGATAAAATCAGTATGGTACTGGAATCAAAACAGAGCTGAAGATCAATGGAATAGATTAGAAGATACAGCCACAACTACAGACAGATTTAGCCACCTCATCTTTGACAAAGGAGCCAAACATGTACATTGGAAGAAAGATAACCTCTTTAACAAATGGTGCTGGAAAAACTGGCTTTCTATATGCTATAAACTAAAACTAGATCCTTGCCTATCACCATGCACTAAAATAAAGTCAAAATGGATCAAAGATCTGATCACTAAAACAGAGTCACTAAACTTACTAGAAGAAAGAGTAGGTAAAAATCTTGATGACATAATAGTAGGCAGAGAGTTCATGAACAAAATTCAAATTGCACGGGAAACACTTCCCAGAATCAACAACTGGGATCTCATCTTACTAAAAAGTTTTTGCATGTCCAAGGAAATCTTCAACAGAGTGAAAAGAAAGCCCACAAACTGGGAAAATATCTTAGCCAATTGTTCCTCAGACTAAAACATATAAAGAATGAAAAGAAATCAGGCCCCTAAAATTCAAGGACCCAATCCAAAAATGGGTATCTGAGATGAATACACACTTCTCAGAGAAAGAAATACAAATGGCAAATAAATAGATGAAAAAATGTTCAACATCAGTGGTCATTCGGGAAATGCAAATTAAAACAACACTGAGATTCCATCTCACTCCAGAAAGAATGGCTAAGTTTAAAAAATCAACCAACAACAAATGCTGGAGGGGCTGTGGGGAAAAAGGAACTCTTCTCCACTGTTGGTGGGAGTGTAGACTGGTGCAACCACTGTGGAAGTCAGTGTGGAGATTCCTCAAGAAACTAGGATTAGGGATCCCATTCAACCCAGCTATCCCACTTCTGGGCATTTTCCCAGAAGAATTGAAAACATCATACCACAGTGATATCTATGCACCCATGTTTATAGCAACCCGATGTGTAATAGCCAGATCTTGGAAACAACCCAAGTGCCCATCAATCAAAGAATGGATAAAAATGATGTGATATTTTTATATAATGGAGTACTACTCAGCTATTTAGAAAGATTGCTTTGAGAGTTTTATAAGTAAATGGACACGACTTGAGACCATACTCATAAGTGAGATAAATCAAACCCACATGTGTAAATACCGTATTATCTCCCTAGTGTAAGAAACTGAAAAAGTATATATGATCCAAAATCTATAATAAATCCTATGTAAGGGTAAAAAACAGCTCGAAGAGCAAAAGTAATTGGGAAGGGAAAAGGGGGAAAGAGGGAAGGGAAAAGGAAAATATGTAAATCTGTATATATGTATATGTAAGATAACTAAAATGAACATACTGCTGAATGTATTAGTTATTGAGAAAGAACTGTTAATACTCATATGATTAGATCAATTTTACATGTCTGTATCTATTAATGTAAACAACCATTTTAAAGATAACGATACGCAATATTGCAAGCATTGTCAGCTTTCTATCATCCTGTTTTGTAAACCAGTAATGTTACTGTTGAGCATTTACTCTAGTCATTTGTTTGTCTCTTTTTTCTTTTTGTCTTTCTTATGTCTTTTTTTCTCTTAAATAAAAAAATGAAAAGAAACTGAAAAAGTATATGTGATCCAAAATATACAATAAATACTATGTAAGGGCAAAAAACTGCTTGAAGAGCAAAAGTAATTGGGAAGGAAAAAGGGGGAAAAAGAGAAGGGAAAAGGAAAAGATATAAATCTGTATATATGTGTATGTAAGATAACTAAAATGAACATACAGTTTTATGTATTAGTTATTGAGAAAAATCAGTTAATGCTCATATGATTATATCCATTTTACTTGTCTATATCTGTTAATGTAAACAACCAATTTGAAGATAACGATACACAATATTGCAACCATTGTCAAGTTTCTATCATTCTGTTTTGTAAACCTATAATGTTACTGCTGTGCATTTGCTCTAGTCATTGGTTTGTCTCTTTTGCTTTTTGTCTTTCATATATGTGTCTTTTTTCTCTTAAATAAAAAAAGAATTATAACTAGACTCATTAAATTTACTTCTGGAAACAAATCAGACAAAACATCTAGCAATTAATAATAGATGAAAAGTATCTCAACTTTTCATAGTTTGTAATGACAAGATATTGGAAATATTTAAAATTCCCTCCCACAGAAGTATCATTCAATAAATACATAGCATATCATATATATAAGAAATAAGGCAGCCATAAAAAAGTCCTCTACATATACAGCAGTTGACTTAGCCATGTTTTCAAGATGAAGTCATGAGAATACCAAATGACAGAGAACAGACACAATATACAATCTTTGTAAAACATTTAGTACACACAAACACACACATACACATACACACACACACACACACACTCACACATACACATTCACATATATGTTCATTTGACTATGATAATGTGACCGTGGAGAAATTTATGAAAAAATGAACGTTAAGTAGTTAACTTTTTCTCTTTTTTAAAGTAGTGATTAGTAATAAAGAAAATGGAATTTGACCTTTTCAATCTTATGTCTAAATTAAAGGTGAAGGAAAAATCTGGCTAAAGTTAAAAGGCCACATATAATAGTCTTATTATAGTAAATTTTATATAAATATATATATACATATATATAAAATGTATTTAAATTGGTGGTGTAATAACATTGTTAGTCTTTCATGGGAAATTTTGTTAGCTTTTCTTTTCTTTTTTTTAAATTTAATTTAGTTTTTCAAAATTAAAAGTCTTATTTTATTAGTACATGTTTGCAGTACATAAAGTTCACATTCATTTTGGGTATGTACATGTAAACAGCAGAGCTTGTTCTTATATTAATCCCCTCCCTTTCCTACCTACCTCTTTTCCTCCATCTCTAAATCACCATTCCTCATTTTTGTTCTTGTTATTATTATTCTTCATAGCTCGTAGTTATGGTATATAATGTCAACATTCATTGCAGGTATTTGGCACCTGTACGTCAAATATCAAATTTTCTTATTTCCCTTCACCCCCCCCTTCCCAACTCACTCTCAGTTCTCCTGGAATCCTTCCCATTTTCAAAAAGTCTATCCCTGCTGGATGTGGGAGCACACACCTATATCCCCGGAACACAGGAGGCTGAGGCAGGTGGGCTGCCATGAATTTGAGGCCAGCCAGGACTATATAGTGAGACCTATCTTTTGCTTCATTCTATCCATCCCTTTGTTTCCCTCTGTCCATTCTTTATTCTATAGAGGATAAAAACATATTAGTTGGTGTCTTAGTTAATTTTCTTGTTGCTGATACAAAATACCCGGCACCAAAAATTAAAGGGGAAAATATTTATTTAGCTCATAGTTTGTAGAGGTTTCAGTTCATTATTGATTGGCTCCATGGCAGGGTGCACGTGCCAGAAGGGTAAAAGTTCTTGGTGGTGGAAGACAGCAAAAGTAACAAGGAGAGGAGACAAGCCTCTTGCTGTCCCTTATATTGTATGCAGGTTACCGGCCCTAAGGTGGGTGCTGCATTCACACCCTTAATCACAGTATTGGACCATGAATCAGACACAAAGTCTAGATTCAGCTACCTCTAGAAAAATCCACTCTCTATGACTGCCTGAGACTTTGGGGGGAAATCTAGACACAAACCATAACACTTGGTGCCACCCACACCAAGGGTGGGTCTTCCCATCTCAGTAAATTCATCACTCACATCCAGGACTATGCTAAACTGATCAGTGGACTGATCTGGCTATCACATCCATAACTGAGTATCACACGTCCATGATCCAGCCATCTCCTAAAAGCCCCACATCTGAGCACATGAGGCTTTGGAAAGATATCTAGATATAAGCCATTCAGATAGATTTGCCATAGCCTAAATTTGATATGAAAAGCATTGATCCTTAAAAGGCTGTATGTTTCAATTTTTTTTTTTTTTTTTTGGTACTGGGGACCAAACTCACAACCTCATGCCTGCCAGGCAGGTGCTTATGCCACTGAGCCAAATCCCTGGCTGTTCCAGTTTGAATGATGTAGATATAAATGTTTTCAAGAATATTTGAGATGGTATTTACAGATATTAGTAAAGAAAAATTTCCCTAAGCTTTCAATGTAATTGAATTGGCTTTGTGAAGACACAGACAGTATGTAAGAATTGCAAAGACCATGGGGACATATGATATTTGCATAGAAATTAAATTAAAATTTTTGAAGAGATATAGAAATATGCAAAGATATCATTGTCAGTCAGGTAATTAATTTTATTCATTTAAAATAGACACAAGCTATTAATAAGAAGATATGTGAACAGTGAATAGTTGCTCAGATGTAACTGTGAAAATCATGAGGTCATTAAATAACCCAGTATAAAGTAATATCAACACAATATGGTCTAACCAAAGATTGTGTAAGGAAGTTATGGGAATGAATGTATCCACTTTAAAGAATACTGGTTAAAGCATACATGTAATTTATGCAAATAGTAGACATTACTATTTCAGCAGCAAAATTTCACATTTAAAAAAAAACAGTGCCTTTTGAATATCATTTGTGTTCCAATAAGGAGCACATAAGTAAATATAGGAAGGAAGATCATGTACAAATAAGTGAAGAAATATTAAGGTAGAACATTTCCAGGGTTTGAATCACTTGACTGGGTTTTTGTCAGTGTGTGACATGCAGCTTGGGGTTGTGACCCTCAAGTATGTTGTAAGGAGATAGCTCAGAGGGATGGTTTAGAGTCCTTTTATTATAGACTGTATTGGCTGCACAATAGTAGTAAGCTTCCCTTCTTAGACTTACACATTTTTGTCTGGGATGTAGGGGAAATTTATAGCATAATTGGGTAAGACACATCAACCAAGGAAAAGGCAGAAGGTACCTTTTCATTCGTTGAAAAAGAAAGGTAAGGTCTGAATCATTGTCAAGATGTTGATTTTGCAAGTGGGCTATGGTGAGAGTGTATAGCAAAGGACACGAAAGAGGCTTATGAGTGAAGTCAGAAGCAATTTGTATCTCCAAAGCCAGTGACTTGACAGTTACTTTGCTCTCATGGGAGAGTTTTCTTATCTTGCTTCAGGAGCCCAGTTGGCTCATTCTACTGAAGTCGTAGTTGTAAATAGCAACAAGTATGAATGAAATGAGGAAAGGTAGGAGAAACTATTAAGAAGACAAGAGTCTTGGCATTCTGGCTGGGGCATACTTTGCATAGACATTCTTTGTAAGATAGCAGAGGTTTTGCAAATACAAGAGAAATCCTTGGGGATATAATGGCATCTAGTTATCCTAATATGACCTACTAGCACCTAGTTAGGCAGCATTTAAATTATATGAAATACAGTTTAACTTATTCATGATAAAGTAATACAAAATTGGCCAAAGTTAAGAACTCTTATATATCATCAATTCCTACCAAAAACACCTAAATAACACAAAAACCTCTAATTAAAATGTAAGTTTGAGGTTATAGCAATTTGGATTTTTATTAGTACATATTTACAGTACGTAATGATTGCTTTTATCCTGGGAGTTAGTACACGTACATAACATATTTCAATTCTTTTTTAATCTGCTACCCCTTCCATTCCTCCCTGTTCTTTCCAACTCCTGTTTTTTTTTCCCATTTCCAAAAGCTCTATTTCCAATTTCTCTATAATACTTTTTTATCTCCTTTTCATATCCAATATTTCCCTTCCCTTTCTTCCCCTTTCATCCCTTCCTGTCCTTTTCCCTCTCCTTCCCTCCCCTCCCATTCCTCTCCCTCCTCTTTCCTCCCTTTTCTTCCCCTCCTTGCCTCCTCCCTTCCCCTTCTGCCTTCTCTCTTTCTCCCCCATTTTTGCTTCCTTTCCCATTTGAGAAAGATCTCTCTACTTTCTATTATCTATCTTTTATTTTACTCTTTATTTATATCTTGCATTTCTCATATAAGGGAATTCATGTGATAGTTAAGTTTGTGTGTATGACTTATTTCATGTAATATTATGGTCTCAGGGTGCATCCATTTTCCTATGAATGCCTCAAGTTTACCCTTCTTTATGGCAGGGTAGTACTGCATTGTATATAAGTTCCACATTTTCATTAACCATTTACCTGTTGATGGATATATAGCCCATTTCCAAGATTTAGCTGTTATAAATTGTACTGCTAAACACATGGGTATGCACAAATCATTGTAACATGATGACTTTAACTCTTTTTTTTTTTTTTTGGTGATCTTTGTAACTGTATTTCAAGTCTTTTCAAAACAAAGCTCTGGGACCCCAGACTCAAGGCTGGTCCACTGCTACAAGTCATAGGGAGCCTCATACTCTTGCTTAGGTTATTCATTCACCAACACCAAACCTCAGGACAGAAGATACAAGGAAACAGAACTCCTTCCTCCATGGCATGCACTGATTTTAGCCTCAGCGGTGGCAGAGGACAAAGTAGAAAACTGTTACAGGCAACTGAGTTAGACAGAAATATTATAGACAGTCAGACAGGGATAGGTCCTCGAAGGAGCCAGTACAGAAGCCCAGATACTTTGCAACTGTGGGGGAGACAGACATCTCCTGCTGTGGGCCAGGCTTCAAGACAAAAGATCAAAAAAATGCACCCATATCCTAAAAAACTGATATTCTAAATAGTTCCCTATCACCTTGAGGAAGTCAGGAGCCAACTTCCCACCCCCCTTCAGGAAGAGTCATTGTCATTAAGCATCCCTGCTACGTGACTTGCTTCCCCATTTGTCCTTCATTTAATCAATTTTACCTAAGCAATTAATCTTATTGGTTAACCATGGTTACGTCCCACCTTATACCCGTCTGTCTTGCGAGTTCCCAGTTTTCCTCATCATGATTTTATTCTATAAAAGTCCCTAAAAATGACAGAGTCCCTGGCAACCCGCTCAGGCCCCGTTCTGTCCCTCAGACAGAAGCTTTCTTTCTCTCAATAAATATATTCTACTCTTACCCTCTGTTGTTCCTAAAATTCATTCTTCAATTTTAGAGAACATGAACTCGCACCAGATGTATAGTAGGTTGAGAGCTTCATTCCTCCATATCATTTGGAGGTCTGGGATTATTTTTCCTATACCAAACCTCAGGACAGAAGATGCAAGGAAGCAGGACTCCTTCCTCCATGGCGTGCACTGATTTTAGCAGCAGCAGTGGCAGAAGATAATGTAGAAAACAATGGAATTTTTCCTTCAAAATAGACAATGGTGAGAGGTGCCTGCCCTGACCAGAACCTGTTGCTTCTCTGACTGCTTCTTTTCAGTTTCTGAAGGCAGAAAATCATATTTTACAAAGACACTTGGTAGCAGTTCCAAAAATAAAAGCACATGCTTCCAAGGCACTGTGCTTTGATACTCTGAAGTTAGTTCAGCCGGCAGATGAGCTAGTTGATGTGTTTGCATGGATAGCCAGATGAGCCTGTCTCCTTGAGGAAGCCCACCCTATTCTTGGTAGCATTCTGGGACACAGAGAAGTGGGAAAAGCACAAGGAGCAGATCTCCTGGAAATGCTACCCAGAGAAGGTGATTTCATGAATGAGATCTTCCAGGCAAATGACACCAAACTTGCCCAGCTGCCTCTGAATCACAATGTCTGTCAGAGGGAAGGTCTTATTCTTGACCTTGGCCTGTCCTCATTGCAAAATGAGTTCCCAGACAGACCTCAGATTTGGAAATCCCCAGGTCACATAAGGCTCCACTATATGCAGCATTTTGGAGGGGGGAGACTTTAACAAAGACATCACTGAACAACTTCTTCTGATGAAGTCTTGCAATGATCTTCTGTACTAGTAAACTCATCTTGTTAATGCTCTGGAGGCAGACAACAAAGGTCAAGGAATGTTCATCAGGTGCTTCCAAAGTGCAAAGTTTCACTTCTAGTCCTTTCACACACACCCTGTCACACCACTGGCACCAGGAATTACAAAGGAAAGATTCCTGTCGCTTAAAACTGATCTCATTTTACCTTCCTCTCCTTCTTTGCCAAAAGTGTCTGTTTTGCTTGGGTGGCTTTAAGGGCTTGATGAGCCTTCCTGTTTTTCAGGAGACTTTCTGGAACCAAGTGGATCTTTTTTCTTTGTTCTTTCTCTGCTGTCTTTCCAGCATAATGGCTACTGCTCATGTGTTTTTGTTTTGTTTTGTGATAAGGTCTTGCTTGTAGGTCAGCTTGACCTTGAACTTACTAAGCAACCCAGGGTGACCTCAAACTTATAGCAATCTTGCTGCCCAACCTCTCGAGTACTGGGGTTACAGGGATATGCCACCACACCTGCTTGATATGTTTAACATTTTGGGAAGATACCTAGAAGGAGAATAAGTGGGGAATAAGTCAAACAGGTCAAATGGAATTTCTATTTTTAGTTTTTAAGAAATTCCCATACTGATTTCCATGATGGCTGTCTAATTTACTTTTCATTTGTTTCTTCACTGTTTTAGTTTAATATTAATTAAGCATGTACTAATACTAAATAATGCACTAGGGATAATAAATATCACTCAACCAAGCTCATGCCTTTGAGATTTTTCAACTCATTAAAGAATTATACAAATAAATGGATATTTGTAAGTCTATATGATAGGTGCAGTGGAAAAGATACACATTGAATACCGGGAGTGCAGAAAATGAGAGTCTGGGAAAGCTTTCTTCAGGAGCTTATGATTAAGTTAAAATTTGAAGGAAAGGTTAAAACTCAAACAGAAAAGTTTAAAAAAAAGACTCAGAATATGGTCTAATTTCCGGCAAAGGGAACAGTATGAATAAAAGTACAGAATGAAAAAGTATAGCACATCCAGGAAAGTGCAGGCAGTTTAGTATGTCTAGTGCACAAATAACTTGTAGGAAAAAGGCAGGGAATGAAGGTAGTAAGGCTGGTAAGGACCTGTGGGTTAATTTTTTTTTTTACCTTCGTTATGAAATCTTTGCTCAGCCATCAAAAGGAGGTGATATAATTTGATTTGCATGTGAGTAATTTCAAGTGGGAGTTCTGTGAATTTCCCAGGGCTAGACTTGAATAAGGTCTCACAGAGTGATTTTGTTTCATTTGTTTGCAAGATAGGTCATCACAGTTTCTCCTTTGCATTGCTTACACTTAAGATCTGGAAATACTGGACTTTGGTGAAGAAGCGGATGTAGATCTCAGAATGACTTAAAAGTTTCTGCCTTGACAGTCTAAATAGATATTGGTATCTGTAGTGAAGAGGAAAATCATAGACTTGAGGGAAGAAGTTCAGTTTGAGTCAGGTAAAAATTAATGTTTAATTATCAAAGTACATTTACTTGTACACACTTGGATATGAGACTTTTGAATTGTAAATACCGTAGAGGTCTGGATTGGAGACACTGATTATAGGTAACAGTTAAAATTTTATGTAAGTGCCTAGGATTTGTGCAGAATTTAAAAGATCAGAGAGACCAATGGGAAAAAAGGAGGATTTATTTCTAGGATTTTAGATGCACATTGACCTAGTTGAACTTGTGTCCAAAGTGCTGGACATTAGAACAAAGGAAAGATTCTAGTTTTATACATTTGGCTGAGGATTTAGTCTTTAGAAACTGGGAGGGGTGGTATGGGAGGGCAAGTGAGGGTACAGAAGCAAGACAAAGAAATTAATAACTTAGCATTGAAAGCAGACAATGCCTTATGAATCTTGCAAGAACAAGACGACATAAATTCTGTTTTCTGGTAATTGTTGCCAATCTTATCTGTACCAGAACAAGAAACTATAGTTATAGGGGAGGAGGGTGGAGTTCAATGGGGATCACTCTTTAAGTTCCACTTTATTTTCCCTTTGATGCTTTCTATAAGTTTTAATAGAAAGCATCACAATTATTAGCATTTATCTTTTTATGGGGGGTGGATTCCTATTGGGCACAGGGAGAATTATAACAAAAAGGAAAAGAGACTTATGTTGTCACTGTATCTTCTTGTTGATCCTCAAATTTCAGCCATACATAGACTAGTTGGCTTCTGGAGTGACCAGAGCAGGGCTGTTGTTCCTCAAACTTTGGCCAAGTATAGACTAGTCACTTCTGGGGTGACTAGAACACTGTTGTTTTCTTCAGTAGTGGCCCTATCTTGTTCCAGAATCAACTGGTTCTGGTAGTCTGGATCCTGTTGGCTGATCTACCTGTCTTGTGCCATTGGCCTCTGTCACCTGTGGTGAATCTAAAGCACAGTTTCTTTAACTTTGATAGTATTAGAGGTGGACAAAATTACAGGATAAGACTCATCCCATATGAGCCCCAGAGTTGTTGGACTTTTTTAAACAAAGCGAAGTCCCCAGGTTAGAATGAGTGTATTGGATCTGTCAGAATTGTGGGCATTTTCTCTTGTACACAATTATGGAGGTCTTACACGGCTATTTTTAGAATCTGTGTTTGTCTCCTTAAGGTCAATTTTCCTGACTTACAGAGATCATCCTTAAATTTACTTAGGATTGGGGATGGCTGGCTGAACAGAATTTTGTAAGGGGAATACCTAATCTGTTTGGTCATGGTGCACTGGACTTAGAGGAGGACCATGGGGAAAGACTTGATCTCATCTCAAGTGCATTCCTTGACAATATTCTTTTAGCAGTTGTTTGAATGACTGATTTATGTGTTTTATTTTCTTTGAGATTTGTGGTCAGTAGGCCATGTGCAGCTTTCATTTTATCTTTAACATCCAGGTGAGCTATTAGATTATCTTGGCTACAAATGTCAGTCCATTGTTTGACTCTAAGGTTACAGCCAGTCCAAATCTTGGGATGATGTCTCTTAACAGTACCTTGGTCACCTTTTGTGTCATTTTGTTTTGTTGGGGAAAGCTTGTACCAATCATGAGAAGGTGCTGACAAACATTGGCATACATCAACAGCTTCCAGCTGAAGGCAAATTCAGCGCTTCCATCAGAGAATTTCCATCAGATTTTCTTAAAATAATTTCCAGATTTCTGGGCTACTCAGGTTTTTTCTTTCCTTTTTTAATTTGGAGTCTCTGAGAGAGGAAGCTTCAGGATGAGGGGCATAGCTAGGGATCCCCTTTGTGGGACTGTAATAGTGTTCTACTTTGCTTCCCTGTTGGTCTTTTGGTTACTCTTACAGCTGGGCCATGGCTACATGTTTTTCCTTTAGGGTCTGATTTAGCTGTTTAGTGTTTTCTGCAAAGAAGGCACACTTGTTTTGTAGCTTTGCCTTTGTGTTACATTGAGTTGTCTCTAGGGTTACCTGTACTTGGCATGTTTGTGCTGTTTTGGTCTGCCACAGTTGCCTTTTTTGTCTTCTCAACCTTCAGTTTTAGTTTCACCAGTGACTCTGTTTTATTTTGAGTTGTCTCAGTTTTAGCCTTCTCAGTTTTGCCTCTGCTTGACATTTGTGTTGGTTCTCCTTTGGCATTTGTCTGCAAGTGGTTAAACTCCTCTTGTACTTGATGATTTTGAGGTTTTGTTTTCTACATACATGTACATACAGCCTGTGTCCCAGCTACAATTCTAGCTCTGTCTTGCCAGCAGTAGTTCTTTTAAAGCTGTCCTTCAGTATGAGAATCATTTTTATTTGTCCTTGTTGCCTCAGTGTGTTTCATCAATCCCTTTTGTAGTTTGAGCTCACTCTTTGATGCCTTGTGTAGCTGGACAAGGTGTTTCTCAATGTCAGCTTTGCATTGTCTTTTTTTAAATTCCTGTGGCCCAAAGGTAATTTGAGCTTGTAGTCTTGGAGAAGGTTCCTTTTCAGCAGGAAAACTATACAGTATGGACGTTATAGAAACTTATGTTGGACCTCTTTTTTCTGATATAGTTCTCAGACTGGAAAAACAAGCTCTTTCGGGGACTTCAGTGGTTCTAACAATAGTCACATGATTTTTGGATAACAGCCCAATGGGCTGTTTCATTACTGAGTGTTTAGTTTTACCATCAGAAAGTCCATGAGTTGCTCCCCTATTGTTTTATTATTTTTTATTTTAAAGAGAAGAAAAAACAGAAAAATCAAAGTGCAAACAAAATGTAAAAAAACAACACAAGCAAAATGACAGCAGCAGCAACAACAGCACAACAATAGCTATATAGGTTTTAAGAGCAATATGATAGCAATTTAACAATGGTTGTTATATTGCATGCTATTATCTTCAAAATATTTGCTCAGGTTACCAGAAACAGGAATAAAATAAAAAAGTAAAATGAAACAAGACATTGGATTTCAAAAACAAGGCAGAAGAAAATCCCCCACAGTTGCCACAGTATATTTTGCCATCCTCCAAACAGATGCCCAGACCACCAGTCCCAGGCCTGCAAAGTCAATCAAACAACATAAGCATCAAGCTATTCCTTTCATCTCAGTTGCTGTTATCTCACCCTGAGACCTCCAAATCAGCCAGTTGCTTATTGAGGGGTGGGGAAGTGGGGCAGCCTGAGGGTTGTGTGCTCTTCTAGTTTCCCAGCCCATGCACTGGCTGGCTCACAAGAAGGTGTGCTTTGTCTTCTTGTGAGTAGTCTCATCCTGATTCCCATGTTGGAGCCCAGTTAATGGGAAGGCATGCTTTGTCTTAGTGTTGCAAATTTTAACCTGGTCCCCTATTTTTATTGGGTGCCTAAGGAGAAGGAACCTAGTCTGGTCTAGTCCTGGTAACCTTTACTTCCTGTCAGTCCAATGAGGCCAACATCTGTTACCTCCACCCAGGGGCAATAACTTTTGCAGACAGGCTCCTAGTTTTGGAACTTTTATCATCTCTGTTATCATTTTTGGGCCTTTATTTTTCTCAGTGTCCATATTTTTACACTGAGCATGTTGACCCCAGTCAAGTTTTGGTCAGCTGGCAGATCTCACATTGGTTTGGCCCCTGTTTTGTCAGTGTCCTTCTCTTTGCCCCTCAATGATTTCTGTCTGTTTTACTGTGAGTGCTGCTGTTCAGTGGGTCTTTTTTTAAGCATCCTATCTGCTTTTTGTTTGGCCTCCTAGTTATGATTTACATATACTTTGGTATTCGCCTCTGAAAGTTGGGTCAGATACATGCCAGCAAAACCGTCTAGTTTTTGTCAATAACTGGCTAGACAAGGCTGAAGCCATGTGGCTGTAGTATGAACTATATTTAACCATGAGTTAACATAGGGAAACTGATCCTGATGTCTTAGTAGTCCTCTCTTTCCAGTCACCATTTTATGTATTTACTCAATTTTTTTGTCAACCCTCCTTCCCCTGGCCAGTCACTTGCCATCAAAGGAAAGCCAATCTATTTCATAAAGAGTTCTTAACCTCTAGAGGGAAGTCAGCTCTAGTCCGTAGTTTTCTGTATAGCCTCTTTTAAAGTTACCCAACAAGCTGGGCGTGGTGGCGCACGCCTTTAATCCCAGCACTCGGGAGGCTGAGGTAGGCGGAGTGTTGTGAGTTCGAGGCCGGCTTGGGCTACAACGCGAGTGTAAGACTGGCCTGAGCTACATAGTGCGACCCTGCCTCAAAAAACCAGGGCCGGGAGTTTGGCTCATTGCCTTAAGCGCCTGCCCTGGCAGGCGTGAGGTTGTGAGTTCAATCCCCGGTGCCGCAAAAAAAAATAAATAAATAAAATAAAGTTAGCCAACATACATTTTAATGGAGTGGGTTTTGATACTTTTTCTCCCTTATCTACTCAGTTTCAATGCAATCACCTTTTCAACCACTTTTGTCTTAGGCTGGTTTGATAGTCCCCTCAAGGAATTTCTTACCTGAACTTTACCAAACTAACAAGTAGCAACACATTTCTTTTGATAAACTATTTCCACAAGATTTTCTTGGTGTTCATAAGGTTTCCAGTCTTACCATTTTCTCTCTTTTTATCTCTTCAGCAAGACAAAACTTTCATCATACAAAATCTTCTCATATCAAAAGTGTATCTTTCTGGGCATGGTGGTGCACACCTGTAATCCCAGTACTTAGGAGGTTGAGACAGGATCACTGTGAGTTCAGTGCTAACATGGGCTACAATATGACTTTAAGGCCTGCTTTCAAAATTTTGTCTCAAGAAAAAAATTTTTGAGACAGTATAACTCTTATATTTATTTATTTATTTATTTTTATTTTAAAGATAGTAAAATCTAACAAAACATAACAGAAAAAAGTCAATCAAAACAAAGCAGTAGAACTGGTACAGAACTTCAAAGAAAGATACTAGGAAAACAATAGCTACTATAGTATATCTTGTTACTTTCAGAATAGTTGACCATTCCATCAGGTCTAGTGAAATCAAACCAAAAACAAAACACAATAAAACCGATAAAAACAGAATACAAAATGAAGCAAAAAAATTAATCAGAATAAAACAAAACAATGAGAACAATATTGGGCCTCAATGACAAGACAGAGGAGAATCCCCCATATTTGCTATATCTCATATTATCATCTTCCCAAGAGATTCTCAGACTGCGGGCTCCAGGCCTACAAAATCAACTGAACAATGCAAGCATTTGGTTGCTTTATGTACCATAGTTGCTATCAACTTAGCCAGTCCTCTGAACCAGCAGGTTGCTAACGGGGTGGGGGGAGGGGGGCGGGAGTCCTTGATACTTAGCCCATGCACCAGTAGGCCTACGAGAGGCACATCTCTTTCTCCTCCTGGAGTCCACACTGGTCATGCATACTCACTGGGAAGGCAGGCTAGGTTGCCTTCTGGTTGGAGCCTCCCTGCCCAACATGGTGGGATCTTGAAAGGCACATCTCTTTCTCCTCCTGGAGTCAGTGCTGGTCATGCACACTCACCAGGAAGGCAGGCTAGTTGTCTTCTGGTTGAAGCCTCCCTGCCCAACATGGCAGGATCTCGAGAGGCACATCTCTTTCTCCTCCTGGAGACTGCAGTGATCACGCACACTCCCATCTCTTATATTTATAGGCTTCTTAATAATTTTTTTCATTTACTATAACCTTCTATATCAAACTTGACAGCAGATGCTTGGATTTTTAAAGTGCCATTTTCAGATTTACTTTGTAAATTTGACTGACTGCCAGCAGGCCCTTGAGTAACCTTCAATCGCTGTTATTTATTTATTTATTTATTTATCTTGTCTTTTCAAAACAGGGTGTTGCTATGCAGTTCAGACTGGCCTTAAGCTCATTTTGTAGCCCAGGCTGGTCTCGAACTTGCAAAGATCCTCCTGCCTCAGCCTCCCCATTGCTGAGATTACAGGAGTGTGCCACCACACCAAGTTTATAGTTCTTATCTTAAAACAAGAGAGCAGAGAAAAGAGAAAGTTAATCCTATAATTGCAATTCAAGAATTTGCAATGCACAGGAAATGTTTCAAGCATATCAATTTAAGTTGGAAACCTAAAGTACATTTATCAGTTAGCTAACATTTGTAATTTTATTTCTCCTGTAAAATCTCATTAGGCCTGACAGGGCAGTCATAGCTCTTTTACTCTGGCTGCTCAACCCTAGGAAGGACCTGTTTTGACTTTCAGCTATTTGTAGGTGGCATCAGGCCTGAGATGGGAGTAAGGTTTGCCCATATCCTGGAAACAGCCCGTGCTCTTCTGCCTCACCCATGGAGCATATAGCCCACAGCAGCCAGAGCACAGATACTATGCTTGGATCTCAAGCATTCTCAGCATGGCACTTTATGTTTTTTTTTTTTAAATGGAGAGATGACCTTTGTTTTGTTCCTTTAACCTTATCAAGTACATTTGGGCTTAGTTCTCTTGGCTCCATACCTCTATCCTAGTCCAACCACTGGACTGGCTGACTGGTTAGGTGCTTTATTTTTATTTTTTTATTTTTGGTACTGGGGATCGAACTCACAACCTCGCACTTGCCAGGCAGGTTCTTATGCTACTGAGTTAAATCCCCAGCCCCAAGGTGCTTTATTTTTGTCCCACTGCCTGTCCAGGCTGGTCACTGTCATCACCCTGTTTCACAGATTGTTTATTTATTTATTTATTTAGTCTCTCTCAGCCTGATGCACTAAAGTTAAGCAGCTTTTTCATATCTTTGCCCATTATTGTTCAAGTCATTCTCTCAGTTACTTTTGTTCTCACTGATTAGACTAATTTCTTCCCTCCTCCAGCTCAGCCCAGGTGGCCTCAGACTCACACACTTTATTCTGCTCACATACACACATGCATACACCTCTCCTTTCCCAGTTTTCCAACCTAGATGTGTGTTTCACTAGACTTCCTCCAAGTCTAGCTACTTGGTACACCTCTTTACAAACCACTCTCATTGCAGGCCTGTCCCATGAGCTGTTTGAGAGTTCGCTGTGAGCTGTTCCCATTGTGGGAAGCTGGGGATGGAGGCTTGGGGGGTTGTGGAGTCTTAGGACTGGAGAGAGCTCGGTGCGTGCGCAAAAGGGAGCAGGAGGTTTATCTCTGGAATGAGAAGGAAAACATGGAGTTTACTCTTGGAGAGCTAAGTTGTTTCTCTGGGTATGGTACCAAGTTGGGGCAATGCTAAGCCCCAGGCTAGCAGAACCTATCATGTTAGGAAGCAACTCTTGCCACAGGCCTCCCCTACACTTTAGTTGGGGTTGTAGGTTTTGTATATCTCCCCTTGAGATGGACTACTAGTAACCCCTCCAGGAGGTAATCAATCTCCCTTTCCATCTTAATGGGACACGTTTTCCCCCTTGGGCCCCCAAAAATCTTACTGCAGTCCTGTAGCATGCTGTTGTTCCAGAATCATTTCTGAATTCCCTCAGGCTCCATTTTTGCTTACAGGAGATAAGCCTCTGGGCTGTGGAGGGCTTATATCCTCTCTGGGTTGGAATTTTACCCAGTGATTCCAGAAGTCTCAAGACTTCCATAAATCAGACCCTCTCAGGCCAGCAGGCAAAGGAGACAACAAATTTGTTGTCTCTGGTCCCTTTGTGGTCACCAGAAGTTTTACACAATCTGAGAGATCACAGAGACCAATGGGGGGAAAATGAGAATTTATTTCCAGGACTTTAGATGTACATTGACTCAGCTGAACTCATGTTCAAAATACTGGGTATTAGAATAAAGGAAAAGTTCTAGTTTTATACATTTGGCTGAGCAGGTTGATCTTTAGAAACTGGGGGATGGGGTGAGGCAAGTGAGAGTACAGAAGCAAGACAAAGCAATCAATAACTTAGCCTTGAAAGAAGACAGAGCCTTATGAGTCCTGCAAGAACAAGATGACATAAACTCTGTTTACAAGTTCCCAATCTTATCTGTACCAGAACAAGAAGTTATAGCTACAGGGGAGGAAAGGGGAGTATGAGGGGGATTGCTCTTTAAATTCTGCTTTAGGTTTATAAGGAAGAGTGTATAATAAGAGGAAAACAAAGAGTTGGCATTAGAGTCCTGGATAATAACAACATTTGGTTGGCAATCCAAAGCAACACTTTTGAAAGTGACTTAAAAGACAGACATAAAGATAGAAACAAGGGAAGGAGATAGGGAAGAAATTTGGTGGCAGAAGGAGCAATCAATATCTGTCAAATTCTGCAACCATCAAACAAAATAAGAACAAACAATGCTTACTGAATTCAGAAATGTGGAGGTCATTGTTGACTTTAGAAAAAGTTTCAATGAAGAGGTAATTATAGAAGTCACAAATCAGTGGAAGGAGGGATAAGCAGAAGGCAAGGAAGTGGATACAGAGAGGGTAGAGTACTCTTTAAGAAATTTAGCAGTGAGAGTGGCAATAAATAGGATTGTAGCCAGACTGGGACTTGGAGTTTGAAGGAAAAAATTTCTTAGATGAGAAAGATTTGAACATATTTATATTCTGAAATGAAAGAATAAGTAGGTAGAGAGAAATATTGGAGATATGGGTTTAATAGCAGTGGAATAGTCTGGGATCAGGGATAGGAGGATGAATTAATATAATGTGAATGGTCATTCAGGTGGGAAGAACTAATCTTGAATGGAGGAAGGATGTTTGTCCCATGAGACATTAGATGAAAATGCATGGAAATTCAAATAAGATTATAGGTTGTAGAAAAGTAGGCTGGGGAAACTCTCTTATATGATGGCCTTGATATTCTCAGAGAGTAGAATGTAATAATCCTTCAAAAGCAAGGTAAGAATGTTGGGGCAAAATAACAAACTTATAGATATTTCATGATCAGTTGGAGGACTCTGACCAAGTTGCTGTTCTGCTGTCTCTGGCAAATTCAATTGACCTTGACAATGTCAGGGCAATTGCCTATACTTTAAGGCACCTTTGGCTGACCTGTGCTCATGCAGTAAAAGCTCTCTCTCTCTCTGGAACATTCCTATATTATGGTAATGTTCTTAACCACTCTTATTCAATCAAGGCTCTCTCTCTGGAATAGTTCCTATATTATGGTAATGCCTTTAAGTATACTCATTTTGTAAGAGCCTCCTTCCCTGGTTCCTGAAATGTTTCCATTGTTTCAATACATGATTTTGTCAATATATGAATCAATGTATGTAACCAATCAGGTATCGTTTTGTAACTTGTTTTTTACCTCCCACTTCTAATGTGATACAGACTAGACTCCTTTGAGATGGGGGGGTTGCCATTGTGAAATGATCTCACAACAGAATTAAATGCTATCTTATCTCCTTGATGCAGTCTTCCTTGTGGCTTGGTTTGGCTTAGCCTAGTTTGGAAAGTTTCCTGCAACAAGTGGTAGGCCATGTAGTTTGAGGAAAGTGGTTAGTTGTTTGATGTAATAATGAGAAAAACAGGAGAGGCTGATATTTAGGAACTTACAGCTCAATGAGACTAGAGATGAGGATTTATGGTGTGATCTTATCCAGCAGTGCTCACCATCCTGGAGAAACTGAGTGGCTGAACTGATCCAGAGATGAGGTTTGATGAGCAGATATGAAAGAAGGTCAACAGAAAAAAAGAAATGGAAAACATTTCAAGAGAGGTAGCAACATGATAAATAGATTCATAAAGGAGTTGATAGATTTTGGAAATATGGGAAGGGTAAAGGGACTAAACATTTTGTTGAAAAGTAATAGTACATTTGCTAAAAATAAAGTCAGAGATCAACATGGCAAAACAAAAAAGAAACAAGAGTATAAAACTAGTATAGTGGAATTAAAAAAATAAACTTGAAGATGAAACATTTGTGTTCTTGGAAAGTGGGTTGCCAAAGTGGAAATTATTGAAACTGAGCAAATCTGACAACTATGAGGCCAAGGTCATTTTGATTAATGACAAAATTGATGTGGAAAAGGAAACAGTGAACCTCAAAGTTCTCATTAACATGGAGGAGGCTGATTAGGTAGCAATAATGCCCAAGGAACAAAGCAGAGGTTGACACCTGTAAATGCTGCAGAGGCCTGGAGGTAAGAGAAAGAAGCTAAATTTGAAAGTGAACATCTCGCCTAAAAGAGGCAGCTGCTACTCAGCTCTAGATGATGATTGCCATTTGGAAAGATAGCCATAAATTGCTAGAAATTTCCAGTTTCAGGAAAAATGGCAAATGCCTTAAAATGTGAAATGTCCTATTTTGATATACATTGGCAACTAATGTTAAAAAAACTGTGTGAGGGCCAAACAAAGCATATTTTCAGAGTGAACACAGCCTGTGAGTTACCAGCTTGCAACTTCTAGGATAGAAAGTATGATGGTCGCATGTTTCAAGATGCAAAGCAAAATAGACTTTTGAACAGTGGTAGATATATTCACCTTTTTATTTTGAGGCAATGGTATACTTCACTATAGTCATTTGATTAAGTATACAGGGCTTCTGAAAGTGACTATCAGTCAGTTGCATGTGGCAAAGGAGATGAAACCAAATTTACCATGTTTCTGTCACTTTCAAGAAAGTTTCTCAGAATAAAAAAAATGTGGTATTTTTATACAATGGAATATTACTCAGCTATAAAAAAGGATGATCTTTTGGCTTTTATAGGTAAATGGAGGCAACTTGAGGCTATACTCATAAGTGAAATAAATCAGACTTACACTTGTAAATATCACATTGTTTTCCCAGTGTAAAAAATAAATAACAAAAAAAACCCTGAAATGGTAATAAGACCCAAAATGTACAATAGATATTGTAATAAGGAAAGGGAAAGAAAGTGCTCAAAATTAAAGAACAGCTGGGATAGGGAAAGGAGAAATGGAAGAATAGAAAATATTTTATGTTTGTAGATATACACATATCACTGTATGTATGTGTAAGTATGCAAGATAGATAACTATACTACTAATTCTGTTAGTTCATCAGAAAGAATAGTTTGTGTTGTCATTGTTTGATTGCCTGATCATTTTTATACCTAGATCTCTTAAGTTGAAAAACTACTTCTAAGATAACAATATGTAATATATTGACTAGTATTGATTTCTTACTATTTTTTT
>RJWM01019247.1:0-39609 GCA_004363535.1 Dasyprocta punctata
TTCCGCCCTCTCTCTCGCCAGTGAGGATTGCGGCTTGCAGCTTGCAGCTGCCATGAACTGTAGCCCCGTCATCCCATGCTGCCTTGGAGCCCACTTTATGGACTGAAACTCCCGAGAAACTGTAAGAATAAACCTTTCCTCCCCTAAATTTGGGCGTCAGGTATTTTGTCTCGGCAACGAGCGAAAAGTAACTAAGACAACAGGTAAGGACAAAAATTGTGTAGTGCAATTCTCATTGGAATCTAATCTAAATTCGTAAAGCCACAGAAAAAGGAGCCAATGGCCAAATATAATACATATAAAGGTTATGAGTACATAGGTTGATACAGTGCATGGAGGTACAAGTCGATATCTGCTTAAATTAGTAACCTTAACTATTAACTAATTGCCCTTGTATACATCTCTTAACTTAAATATGCAGTATGATATTTTTAACTAATGGAAGAAATTGTAACTTAGGTTATACATCTTTCAGAAAAATGCTTCCTTGATTAAAAAATCACTGGGTATTTATTTATGCACTCATTTGTTTTGTTGTATAAAAACACCTCTAAAATCTTTAGTAAATCACATTCTTAGACACAAATACTTTGACCTATGATCTCAGAACAAAAATCAAATATGCCTGAATATATTGCACTCAGTAGGTCACTGATAATGTGTATTGAAATAGGTAAAATCCAGTTTGAAGGAAATTGATCCTCTCAAATACTTGTATGATTTATTTCCTCAAATTTTTTTATGCACAATTCAAAGAAAAATGTATATTAAAATTATTTCTCTTGCAGGGATAGATACATGAAATATTTAATAGATCACATGTTCATGTAATAAAGACTATAGTCATGGCTTTACTTTAGCCATCATCATTATCTTAATGACATAGCTTAATTTTTCTACAAATAAACTTTGTATTTATAAATGTTAATACTTTGTATCACTTTGTAGAATTATGGCAAATAATTAATTATACAAAAAGACTTTACTTTAAAGCAAATGAATGTTGGCTGTCATCTGAATTTGTGCCTCCCAAAAGACTGGTTCGCTACTTCTAGCCAGAGATAAAATAAAATTCATACTCCTAGTTTGGCACAGGTTTGTATTGAAACTAATTAACTAAAATAGGCATGAAAGATCTTAGAGATACACTGTTTTCTAATTGAACTACTGAGCTTTGAATCAATCTACAACTTCCTTAGGAGAAAAATAATGATGTCATAACATTAAGCCATTGGACAAATTGCTAAAAGGGGGACAGAACTACTGGGCAATCATACTGCATTCCCTAAAAGTTCATTTGAGGAGCATAATCCTGACACACATTCCACTTTCAGGTTCCTTTCAGAATTTTCTCTTTTTTTTAATTTTTCAAAATTAACTTTTCCAGTCAGGCATGGTGGCGCACGCCTTTAATCCCAGCACTCGGGAGGCTGAGGTAGGAGGAGCATTGTGAGTTCGAGGCCAACTTGGGCTACAATGTGAGTACAAGGCTGGCCTAAGCTACATAGTGCGACCCTGCCTCAAAAAACCAGGGCCGGGAGTTTGGCTCAGTGGCTTAAGCGCCTGCTCTGGCAGGTGCGAGGTTCTGAGTTCAATCCCCGGTGCTGCCAAAAAAAAAAAAAAATTGGTTTTTCCTCAATATATAGATATATTGGTCCTTTCTTTCTCTCCTACTGTACTCCCCCACTGAAATTATACCTTCAGAGACAGTTTACATAGTTCACCTAATAGATTATAACTGTGGGGTATCTTTTCTAAATATCCCTAAAGCCTAGAATGCACTGGGGTGATACTTTATGATAAACTCATACTTTTCCTTTTACATGTCTGTTCTTTTCCTTGCTGTGATATTTCATTGCACTTTTACATTGCATATTTCCAATTAGAATTTCAATAATCTATATATATATACTTCTATAATGATATCATTAAGACTATTTTAACATTTACCTGCAACAAGTGGGTTTATATACTACTATAAGCTACTATAAGCTGACCATGGGAAACTACTTCATTACCCTTTTTCAATGATTTGTAGGCTAAAGTTAATCATAATTTTGAAATGTTTTTTAATTGCTTTTGTTTTAATTTCTGTGTGAACATACTCACATTCAAGGTGAGCATCTGGCCAACATAATAAATCAGTCAGGTGGATATGTTTAGGAACAGTAACTAAACAGGAGCAATTTATACCATATGGCTTTCAGCCTACTAGGGCCAACTAGTTGTGTTCGAACACCTTGGGGAAATCAGACTATTTGGAGGTCAGGGATGCTAATTCAAAACCTCTGGGATAGTGACAGGAATTTGGCAGTGATGTTAAGAAGGCAGACTCCAAGTGAGTAAACCCCCTTCATCAGTGGATAGAAAACTATTCCTGCTGAGCCTGTGTTTGTGATGGTGAGCGCAATAGAAAAGGTAGAACGAACCTGCTACATTTACAGGGAATGCACTGATGTATTTTCACTTCTTGTCATTTTTTTAAACTGTCCACCTGTGCTCATCATAATTATAAATTCTGACTGCTCCCCAATGTCTTCCTCTTTGATCTCATCTGCTGCCACTCTACTTTGGACTTAGTCCCACGGACACTGCTTTTCTAACTTAATGATATATTCATGGAAGTTTTTTTCAAAGGCACAGGTGTCTACAGATGTCCAATTCTACTTTTGATACATTTTTCGATTCCTTAAATATCAGTAAAAGTTACAAAGCCTAAAAAGGAAATAAGAAAAAACTTAGTTATCCTTTATTAGCAAAACAAAAATGCAAAAACAAGCTTTTCAGCAGCGAAGTTCACTGATTTTCTATAAAAGTTCTATAACACACATTTATGTAATTAAAAAATGATTACAATGAGTCAATTATTAAAATATTAGAAAATAATTTTCTTCATCTTTACTAATTTTCAGGAAAATATTAATGTACATTGTGGTTTTAATTATTATTCCCTAATATCTAATTATATTTAGCAAACTTTCAGTGTTTACTCACAATTTGTATACTTGGAAGTATCATTTTGAAACTATTTTGGAATTTTGAAATTTTGGATGAGTGCAGTATTTGGCAAAATGTCTGTATAGAGGATTGAGGATTCCCTAGAAAAATATACCCTATAACATGGAATTTAACCATTACAAGCTAGATTTCATAAGGTAATCCTCATTTTTAAAAAGCAGCTTTTCATGAAATCTCTGTAAGACTCTGGAATTCTCATGGCCTGGGATATTTGGCTGGTATAAACTATAACGATAAAGAATGAAAATAACCCTTCTTTGTAATTCTACATTTTATGTAGAACATGGACAATTCTGGCACAGTACTATGTCCACTCTTTTTTGAATTGTCTGTCTCACAGAGAGTAAGAAGCTATCATGATTAGTAGAAGGCATAATGTTAAATGAGTGTCATCACTGTAGTCAATAGAATTGAAACTGTTGTTAGCAACACTATGGTTCGATGGTTATTTGATGAAAAAAGAAAGGTATAGGAAGAGCTGGGAAATGGTGGATCTATGTGGTTTTTCCATCAACTTGCTACTTAAAGCTGGAAGGTTTTAGAAAGGACCTAAGTTCTCCTGGTTTTTATTTCTATTGATGAAAATAGTTGCGATTGTGTTAGTTTCCTGGAGTTATCCTAACAGAATATCACAATTGATCAACAGATTGAATTGTTCCATAGTTCTGGAAGCTGGAAGTCTGAACTTATACTGAGGAGAGGTTCCTTGTGAGAGACGTGAGAGAAGATGCCTTCCAAGGAATCTTTCCTCTGAGCTTTTGGTAACTTCAGCTGTGGCTCAGCTCACAATGGAATTCTCCCTGCATCCTCACCTCATCGTTCATCTACAAATGTTTGTCCCTCAGTCCAAATATATTTTTTCATAATGATACAGTCATACTTGACAGAGACACACCCTAATGCCCTCTGACCATCAGCAAGACCCTATTTGCAATTCAAGTCACATTCTCAGGTACTGGAGGTTAGTCTTTTGGCATCTTTTGGAAGGACAAAGCTTCACTTATAACATCGTCAGTCAACTCATTATGAACTTTTAGTCAGTTTTTCCTTTACATTCTTAAAAATAAAAATATTTTAAATAGGATATAATAGAAGCTCTTCTAAATGATAAGAGGAACTATTCATCAATCTAGGATTCTAAGACTACAGATTAAGTGACATACATAGGATAAATCAAAATAGAATATTTTTAATTAATGTACTGTTTTATATTTAGTGTATATTTAGGAGTATCAAAATCTATCCTTCAATAATGAGGAAATTGTTATTGTAAAAAAGTGGTATCTAAGAGATGAAAATCACATAGAAGTTTGGAAACATGTTTTTAGATCTAAATAATCATTGATCCATATGACAACAATAATGTTAAGAATGAATATTTACTTTGGTATTAAAAATCAAGGAATAATTATATCCATAAACAGCAAAGGCATTGTAAACTAGAGGGGAGGAACAAATCTAAATATTCTCTGGCCCTTAAATTGCTCAGGTGAAAAGATATTGTTATTTAAATTTGTTCTTTTGAAATGTAAATGTGAATATTAAACATTTATTCGTGCAGCATAATGCAAAGGGAAGCACGTGGATTGTAGAACACTAAACAACAGCAAAGCCACACAAAATCAATCTAAGGAAGGCAAGAAATAAAAAATAATAAAGGAGTAATTTAAGAGTAAAAATGAAAAATAGTACCAAATGAAAAATGTGAAACTAAACCCATATATGTTGAAATCATACTCAGTATAGACCAAAGTATTAAAAGACAGAGATTGTAAAATATGATGACAAAGAAATGTAGACTACTGAGGGATATAAGATGGTATTTTGATAGCAAACATTATATAATAACATCAATAGGTCCTCAAATATACCAACATCAAGTTTTGATTCAAGATTAAGAAACCAAATTCTTTGCCATAAGAAAAGATAAGCTTTAGTCCTTTGTGAGAAAATGGATGCACCTTGTGAGCATAATGCTAAGTGAAACAAATCAGAGACACACTTTAATATTGCATGCTTTCTCTCATTTGGGAATCTCAAGTTATAAATAAAGAGCAAAATAAAAAATAGAGAACAGAAGGTAGGGAGATAGATCTCTCTCAAATGGGAAGGGAATCGAGAGATGCAGGGAGCATGGGGGAAAGGCAGGGAAGAGAATGAATCAAGGAATTTAGACATATTATGAACACATGCTAACTCCGTACAAGGAATATAAACCTTATGTATTGCAAACATGTAGTAATAAAATATAAAAATAAACATATACAAAATTATAAAATATTTCATCAGTATAATACTATACCACCATCTACACATACCTTCTTCTAAAATTCATAAAGCAAAATTTGTCAGAATTACAAGAGAAAAATCATTAATTGTACAATTCATCGAGAATATTTTAATTCAATTCTGTTTGATATATGAAGACAAGTATTGTTAAGAGTATAAGAGATAGACAACAAAATCTTGTTGCTTGACACAATGAAAAAATGAAGAATCCTAAAAAGAACACCCCCAGAATTTTCATGACCCTGAAAACCTGCTCCACAATGAAAAATAAAGCAAGGATATTAAAAATTTGACCTCTATTTATAAACCAGTCTTTAATCACAATGCAAAGAAACTGGGATAAATGATAAAAAATTATACAAAATATCAAAACATTTGGGTATATATGATCATTTATAAATATTTTTTCTAAGACTTGATGTACATTTAAAAAATTCACAATGTAAATTTAAAATTAAGTTAATGAAATCAACTTGCAATATTTTATAGTAATCATTATAATGACTATAGTATCTAATGAATTGAAAGCAAGATCTTTTTAGTTTATATGTGCTGTCTTGCCTTAATACATATTAATCAGTTTTAATCCATTTTTATGTTCTCAAAACAAGGTTTCAAAAATTTAGTATCGTAAGAATTTTCCCCCCTCTCTCACTGGTGTAAATTTAGTAATTCACTACACAGAAAAGCAATAGTTTTAAATTTGATGAAGTAACTGTGTATGAACACACATCACACACACACACACACACACACACACACAATACTCTCTGATAGATTCAAGTTAAAAGGTACTTTCAAATTAAAAAGATTGTTACTTAACATTTAAAATAGGAATAAATTCCGTTAGTCAGAACTAAATAACATATTGAAACTGCAAAAAATTATGTAACTGTCACACTTGAATATGTAATGCCATAATTTCTACTCAATTTGTCTGTGAAACTTAAGCCACTTTGTAAACATAATGTTTACTAAAATAAAGTTTCACATATTAAATTATTTTGGAATATTTAATGTTTGTGACTAATTTTTACATTGGAGAGATATTGCACTCACTGAGGATAATTATAAAAATAGTAGCAATTATTACTGAGAATAGAACAGAACAATTTGTTCTGGGTATCCACATTTTTATTATCATCATAATAGTAATTAGTTAAATGAAATTATCTGTAATCTTAACTTTACCTGAGGATTCAAAGGTGGAAAGTGTGTAGCATTATGAACCAAAATTACCAACAATTAATCTTATTTCTATTCTTTCAACTTATCCAATGCAATGGTAGGTAATTTTTCCCAGGAGATAATTTCCTGTGATCTTTTCATCTACAACCCTCTTATTCATCTCTTCTGACACTTCCATTTTGAGTGTTGTTTTTTTCCTACTATGGTGACACAGCATAAGCCAAAATCTCTTTTCTTGAAACCTTATGTATATTGTCAGGTGGCAAATGGTACTAAATTAGGGGTCAAATACTGCTGTTATCATTTCTATGTAACCATAGCAAAAAGAACACCAGAGTAAAATGTATTTCATTCCACAAAATGGAGAAATATACTAACATATTTTTATCTACTACCGTTCCATGCTTTCAAACTATGGGGAAGGGAGGAAGAAAAGAGAAAAAGGGTAAGAAAAGCAATTAAGATGTATTAGGTACATGTACCAACCCCACACAAGGCATGGAAATATGTACTACAAACAGGTACTAACACAGATACTAATCTGAAAAATCAAGACGACAGAGAAAATCCGATGAGAATGACAAAAGCCTTTTTAGATATTATATTAAGTTATATATTTACAAAAAAAGATCTGAAACATAAAAAAAGAAAAAGTGAGGAAAATAAAAAAAGAAAGTTAATTCTTAAATTCTTATTTGCCAGCTTTAATGAGGAATTTATAGAAAGTAACTAAAAATCTGTAGTACTTTATTTTTGCATAATTCATTCTGTTCCGAATTTATCAATTCTCACTAACAGTCTCAGACACAGTCCCTAATGCTGTAACTTTGGCGTACATCCTAGGGACCTGACAAAGAACTCACTCATAAATTTAAAACTTGCTTCCTATTGTGTCTATACCATAGTTTAAGTCCTCCCCCTTTCCATAATTTTGAATTTTTTAATCACTCCTCAAAGAAAAACAAGGTCCACTTCAGTCAAATATAGGACCACATGATCAAATCCCATTATTATTGTATCCCCAAAATAATAAAAGTAGAGAATATTAATTAAGAATTTGAATCTACATTTAATCCCAGCACTCAGGAAGCTGAGGTAGGAGGAGCATTGTGAGTTCGAGGCTGGTTTGGGCTACAATGTGAGCGAGGTGGGCCTACACTACATAGTGTGACCCTGCCTCAAAAAACTAGGGTAGGGAGTTTGGCTCAGTGGATTATGCGCCTGCTTGACAGGCGTGAGGTTGTGAGTTTGATCCCCAGTATCAAAAAAAAAAAAAAAAAAGATTTTGAATCTACAGAAGACTAAGACATATTCACATATCAAGTAGCTTTGTCTTATGGGTATTTTTTAATCTTTTTATCTTCTAAACAATCCAGATGAGGAAAACGAAGTTCAGAGTCACTACCTTACCCAAGTCATGCAGTCAGAAGGTAAAGGATGTAAGATTTGAATACAGTCTCTGTTTTGAGGATGTGTTCAATTAAACATAATCTACCACCTCTACGAAATCTTATTTTCATAATATTTAATAGCTTATGGACATTAACAACTAAAATTCAATAAAAGACTGAAATAATGAAGATGATATTGAAAGAAAAGTTGCTTTAAGTCAAACACAACTGACGCTCAGTTTTGAAAAAAATTTACAGATATACAACAATTTTATAAGCGGAAAAGATGAGGTTAAGAGAAAATTCTTTATTCGCCTTACTGAATCTAACAGTGATTCTTAGAATGAAACGATGTTTTTTCACTCTAGGTCTCCACTCTGTAACTTGTAATATTTTAATGATCTCTGGTTCAACAGTGGAACATATTAAAGAATAAAGGGTGTACTTCAATATATAGATTGTCATACTTTATCTTATGGTTGAACATAATTGAACCTTACGGTTGCTAATTGAATTGAATTCAAATTACTCAACTGAATTAAAAGTGTTATTTGTGCACTCTTTCAAAGAGTGTCTTTTGACTTACTTTCATCAGTGACTCCAGTGGATATAATTCTCATTAGTACAGTATTCTCTTAAGTAAATATTAATTCTTCTTTTTGAACAATATGTGCAATTGCATTAAGTAGCACATGTTTAAGTCATTTATCTTTTAGATATTATGTTCCAGTACCCTCTGTTTCCAGGGTCTCATGCCATTTGAAATGAAATGACAATAAGTAATTCCATATATTCTCAGGAATCTAACCAATGGTAAGAGAAAGATCTATAAACTAATTAATCTACAGTGCTCAAGAATCAGATAGGTACAGTCTAACACTTATACATGTACATAAAATCCATAAGATTAGATTTTGCTTCTAATCATCATAAAAATACTGTGATATTTTCAACAAAATATTTTATACAAAGAATCAGTAATTTATAATGAAAGTGTAGCTATTTATCTATCTGAGAAGTATTAGCTTCCTATTTCACATTATTTACATTTTACACATTTTTTTCTAAACCTGTCTTATTAATTCAAAATTCCATGCCACAAAGAATTGTGGTTGAAAGAAAAGAAATCAAGATGGTGGCTTTTCCAAAAATACATTCCTGAGAAGATGGTCTGCTTTTTCAGAAAGAATAAATCCTAAGTACTTTGCTACTTAATTATATTATATGTGAAACTACATATTTGGAAAATAAAAGTAGGTGTCTCAAAACAGTGTTGCTGGTATGAAGGTTCACACCTGAGATTTCACCTACTCAGGAGACTGAAGCAGGAAAATCACAAATTAGAGTCCAGAATAGGTGATTAAGTGAGACCTTGTCTCAAAACCTAAAATAATAATAATATATAATAATAATATTAATAATAATGGAATGACCTGGGATGTAGTTCAGTGGTCAAGTGCCTTTGAGTTCAATTGCCAGTACTACAAAATAAAATATAATTAAACACAAAAAAGTTAATTTCTATCATCACACATCACCCACATCTCTATTCAAATTAGAGAAAAATAAATACAAAATTCTCAGATTTAGTATAATCTAAAGTTCCAAACTATGTGAGAGAATACATAGACTGAAATATTTAGATTGCATTGAGGGAATAAATTCTAAGGGATCAGAAAACATGGATCCCTAGAAAACACGAACTAAAGTAGATACTGTAAACAACCAGAAAGAACAAAATAAATTGTTAATATCAAGAAGGATGCATACTATGAAATAAAACTAGGAGACTAATAAAGAGTCCAGAGTTTCAGACAAAGGTACAGGAGATAAGGGTGATATGATTCAGGAAGATGTAGGAGACTGGCAGTGCTTCTATGTTACCAATCTGAAGATGAAACAAATACAAATTCCATAAGAGACAGGGTATAGGCAGATCACGGAACATGAAAGTATGATTAATTGGGCCTGGAGCACAGGAAGGAAGACGAAAGAAGGGGTATCTTCAACATTTTTTCAAAGACAGTTTAAATTCATGTTTATACTTTAAACAGCTTTACAGATTATCTCAAGAGCTAGTGTTGAAACTAGGAGAAGAAAAATTAATGAAACAGGCTGTTAGTCTTACAGATCTTTCAACATTTTCTATCTTTGAACTCACAGTAAGTGAAGGTATCATTGAAGGAATAACGCAGCAGAAGTTTCAGCATGTGTTTTAAAATTTAGCTATAATGGATACATATATATATATATATATATATATATATATATATATAATTTATATATCTCTTAAAGCAAATACTTGTATTGATGAGGTCAAATTGTGTCCTACACTAAAATTTTAACACCTCAGTTACAATGGCAAATGATTGAGAAATAGAGGAAGCATGATTAACTCATAAGTCACTTTATAGTTTTATTTATACAACTTAAGTGAGACCTGAAGATAAAGTGCTGATTAAGAAATAGTGTTTTAGTGAGGAAAAGGAAAGGGGATGACAGGATTGAAGTTGATTAAGTTGTCTTGAATGCATATAGCAAATTTTCAGGATAAACATCACCATAATGTAATATTAATATACACTTATTAAATATAGCAAAAATAAATGAATAAAAAGAAAAAAGAAAAAAGTCACTACAATCTGTGGAAAACAATGGTAAATTCTGCAGAAATTTGATATTCTTATAATCAGAAGATTGAAATAGAGCATGGTTAAAGGTGAAGTTTGCTTAAGTGGTAAAAAAGGTCCAGCAAAGGAAAAAGTATTGTACTGTGCTCCTTTACACTGGGGAAGGAGAAACTTCTTTAACAAATGTGCTATTTTAAATGCTCATCTCCAGAATCATTCTCAGTGCATGACCAAAGGTAAAGTTTTAACAACTATCTGGGCACCCTTCAGCACAATCAAGTTGATAAACTACCCCATTACAAAGACAATGAAAATACAGAGAATAAGAAAATGGATGCATATTCCCTCTGTGATACAGTTTAAAAGCAAAAATAAAACCCCTCCCTCAGCCTCCTCTGGTGATTTTCCAACCCCTTGTTATCTCTCAACTTTTTGAATTATCTATTTCCATTTTAGTACTGGTCTACAAAAACTACTTAACAATGTTTTGTATGGAAAAATAAATCATTTAGTTATTTAAATACAGAAAAATTATCCAAAAGTAAAAATTGAGTCAACTTTAGAGGAAACTCTTCATAAATATACTTTTCTTCACAAAAGTATGATCATTCTGTTTCCTCGTACCACTTTAGATTTGAGTTCCAAAAATGCATAAAGAAAACTTAAAGATATAATGACCCAAACCATTCTAGCCTCTAACAACTTTATGTGACAAAAAGATGACTCAAAAGGTTAGAGATTGCTTTTTAAGCCTGTTTATTGTTAAAGGCTAGTAAAAATTGTTTTTAGAAAAATTTAAGTTATTTTAAAATTTCTGTAGTGACAGTTAATATTTCCTTATACAATAAGAAACCAACCACTTATCTTAAGAAATAAAAACACGTAGTCTGTGACTAGAAGCATTGAGTAGAAATACTAACAAAAGTTTTCTCATAACTTCTCCAAAAGTTTGCTTGTGATTGTTTCCATGGAAAATGACAGCAGTATTAAAATGTGGTACTAGTATATATTTGTACAAATTCTTATCAGCTCCTCTGTTTCTGTGCCTACAGCCTCTTTAGATATCTCTAAGAATTGTACAGGTTACCCTCAAATTTTATTTTGAATTGACAATATTATTATGTTAACACAGCTTCAAGAAGGCTTAGATGAGATATGCATGAGAAACAAATCTTGTTTTTTTCCCCTCTGGAGGTATTCAAAGTTATCTTCAAATTGATTTTTCAAAATCTGCAAAGCATAGGGAATGACTGAGTTTTCTTGATGTAAATAAAAGTAGTTTCATACCCAAGGGGCAGTATTGCCACATTAGCTCTGTTCAGCTATGTTTAAGAAGCAAGATAACTTTATTGAATTAGTCAATTTCTAGAAATTCCACTAACACTTCAGGGGCACTTCAGAGTATTGTATAGATATTGTTCATGGAAAAATAAAGGGACACAAGGGTATATCTTTAAAAGTCAATATACATATTAAATGAACAATCAGGGTGGTTCATGAAACAATGGAAAGTAGGCAACAGCCTTATACATTTGATTTATAAAAGTATTCAATAGGAAATTTGAAGTTATATTAATAGAGAGAATCTTTATAATTTTGCAAGTTAAAATATATGGCAAAATAAGTCTAAATAGATTTTAAAATATGATAATCATGAAACATATTTTCTGCAATTATAACAAGATGAAGTTAGAAATTAATAGCAAGGAAAATTAGAATATTCAAAAATATTTGAGCTTGAAAATTCACTCAAATCAACCAATGGATCAAAAAAGAAATCAAAGAGAATTTAGAAAATGAAGATAAATTAAAACAAAAAGAATACCTCAAAATACAAAATCTATGAACACAATGAAAGAATTTATAAGGGTAAATTTATGGAAGAAAGATCTTGAATCAACAATCCATATCTAGAAAATGAGGAAAATAAAAAGAACAAGTTAAACCCAAAAGAAGCAGAAAGATTTATTTAACAAAAATCAGAACAGAGCTAAGTAAAATTGAAAAAAAATAGTGAAAATGAATAAGACAAATAATTAATTATTCATCAGGATAAGCAAAATGACAAGTTTGATCTAAATCGACAAAATAAAAGGACTAAAATACTAAAGTCATAAGTAAAAGTTAAAGTATTACTATAGAAAGCTTTATGTCAAAATCAGTTGAGATAAATGGTTGAAATCTTAGAAATATAAAATGTAGCAAGAGTAAATCATGAATGAACAGAACTTTAAATATCAATTATTTGGAATATTGGAGGAGTTAACAAAAATCAATCAGCAAAGAAGAGTCCTGGATCTGAGGATTTCATTGGTAATATTTAAATAAGAACTAACACTAATTCTCCCCAAGGACTTTCAAAAAATGAAAGGAACACCAACTTAAGTCAGCATTATTCTGCTGGTAATATTAGACAAAGACAGTGCAGGACAAGAAGAAAGCAACAAAGAACTCTAATAAACTATAAACTGGTATAAACGTCTTCTACAATATAGTAGCAAGCTGAATGCAGTAGCATAGTAAAATGACCTAGTGGGATTCATTGCTGGAATTCCAAGTTGATTCATTTCATGAAAATTAATGTAACACACCCATTAACAGAATAAAAGGGGGGAAAACATGATTGTGTCAATGAAAGTAATAAAACATTTTACAAAATCAATCTTTTCATAACAAAATACTCATCAAAACAAAAATAGAAGAAATCTACTTCAGCACAATAAAAATCCATATATGAAAAACCAATAACAAACTTCACAATTGCTATTGAAATATTACTATATTTTTTCCTCTAAAGTCTGGCATGTTAGAGTTTAGAACTAGTATGACACCTCAAAATTTCAAGTGTTTGTAAGTTGATTGGATCACTATGGTGCTATAGTTATAAACAGACTCATCTATTAATGAGCTTAGTGGATGAAAGCGCTGTTAGAAGGGAAGGCCTGATTGGTAGTGGGTCTCTGGGGCTGTAACACAAAAGTATATATTCTAATCCCCCTTTCTCCTTTGTCTTTCTGCTTTCATGGTTGCTATGGGGTGAGCAACTTTCCTTTGTCATGCCCTTCTGCCATGGTGTCTCTCCTTTGGAGCCAATCACCATGGACTGCATCCTTTGAAAACTGTGGGTCATAATAGACCATTTTACCCTTGAGTTTTAAGTGTCAGGGATTTTGTCTCAGTGATAGGAACTAATTAATAAAAGGAACTAGGGAAGAATGCACATTTTGTCATTTCAATGGAGTACCAGAAATTCTAAGCAGAAAAACAAGGCAAGACAAAGAAATAAAAGCCATCATAATTGAAAAAAAAAGTAAAAATTTCTACTAGCTAATGGTAGAAAACCCAAAGATTTCACAAAAAATTGTATAAATGAATAACAAAACTCAAGAAAGCAACAGGACACCAATTTAACACGCAAATATCAGTGGATTATTTGTATTCTACCCATGAATAATCAGGAAATAAGAGTAAGAAAACTTCCAATTACTGTAACACCAAAAAGTATAAAATCCTTAGGAATTAACCATGGAGATAAATGATGAGTACAGTGAAAATGACAAAACTGATGAATAAAAGTAAATAAGACATAAATATAATATCTCATGTTTATGATTTGAAAAACTTAATATTGTTGAGATGTAAATAGTACTGTTTGAAGGAATTCTTCTGAAAACTCTAATGTTATTTGATGAAGGATTGTATTCTAAAATTCAAATAGAATGTATGAGGACCTTGAATAACAAAACAATATAGAAAAACAGAGAACAAATCTAAATAATTCAAACTTCTAAATGTCATATCTTAGTACAAAAGTAGTCAGGACAGTCTGTACTGGCATACAGACAGATGCATAGACCAATATTGGCAAGCTCAGAAATGAAACTTTGCATGTGGCCTGATAGTTTTTGTCAAAGGGGCCAAGACCACTCAATGAGGTAAGAAAAATCTTTTAAACAATATTAGTGGTGGGAAATCTGGGTATTCACTTGCAAAAGAATGAAGATAGACCCTTATCTACTACCAAATGCAAAAATCCACTCAAAATGGATCACAAACTTATACATATGGTAAAAACATTTTATATAAAATTCATAGAAGAAAACACAAATCAAAAACTTCACAATATCGAACTTGACAATAATTTCTTAGATGGGACACCAAAACAAAAGGAAAAAACTAACAAATTGGACTTTGTGAAAAGAGAAGTTATATATTTTAATGAAGACAGCTTTAGATTTTTTAAAATGTACACTAGTCTTAGCCACTTTAGTCATCACTTGTGGTGGATTGTTGCCAACAACATAAAAGCGAGAACTGGAGAGGAAGAATTGTTGTTGTTTGTTTTCCTGTTGTTGTTGGTTCTCCTGGAGGAGCTGGTCAAGCTTCTTTCCTGATACAAACTTGGCTGTCCTCATGACAGAAGAGCTTGAGACCTTGTTATCTCTGGGAATGGCTGTGCTTCACTTTGGGGGAGCTCTGGTGCTTACTTTGAGCATCGCTCTGTGGCTTCAGAGGGGAAGAGGGAGTGCTGTTCAGTCTTCCAGAGAGGCTTGTCATGCTGGCTTCCTGATATGAACTCGACTGTTCTCTTCATATGAGCCCTGGACCTCATTGTCACTGTGGATGGCTGTGGTACTTTTCAGGGGAGCTTTGGTTTTTACTTTGAGTGTCACTTCCTGGCTCCGGTGCAGTTCCCTCAACTTACTGGCAAAAATCCTTCATGCCACTGGCACAGACTTTCTAGCTGCAATTGCTGACCTTTGGGCCTTCCTACTGCAGATCCATGAAACAGACTTGCATGCAACATTGTCATGGGCTCCAGGTCTTCAGCTGGACTCATGCAGGACATGGCCATGGGATCTAGGCCCCTAACTGAATTCTTTGAGTCTTTAGTTGGTGGACAGATTTCCTGCAAGGATTTTGTTTTTGATTCTTTCGGTGACTATTATACAATAATTCTACAAATCATGTGTCCTGTATTAAATTATTTTCCTTGCAAACCCTGACTACAGCATCACTGAAACAACACTGGAAACTTAAAAGATGAGAGGTTTATATTTTGACTTATGTTTTAGAAGTTTCAATTCATTCCGCAATATGATGGAAGGGGCCAAGTGGAAGAAAACTACTCACTTTATGGCAGACAGAAAGACAAGGGCAAGCTAGAGAGATATACCCTTCCATGTCCCATCCCTAATAACTAGACCCCACTTCTAAAGTACAAGTCAGCTATAAAGCCTCCATAATCCAGCTGCCTTCCAAGTACATGGGGATTTGGTCCCCATTTTAGATCTAAACCATAATAATGTCTAATAATACTTTCAACAAAATAAAAAGGCAATCCATAGAATGAAATATTTGCAAATTATACATCTGACAAAGGAGTAGTATCTAAAGCATATGAAGAATTCCTAAACTTAATAACAAAACAAAAACTTCATTCAAAGACATGCAAAATATTTTAATAGATGCTTCCTCAAGGAAGAAACAGAAATGTTCAATAAGATAGTTAGCATCATTATTCATCAGGAAAATCCCACTCAAACCTACAATGACATACCCACGTCTTATGGCTTATGTCTAGTTGTATCCCAAAGCCTAACGTGGTCACAGGTGGGGTTTTTCAGAGGTGGCAGGATCTATGTTGTGTGATAACTAACTTAGTCCACTGATTAGTCTGGCATAGTCCTAGGTGGGATTAAGGGTACCCCACACTGGGTGTGAGTGCTACCATCCTAAAGGTGAGTAACCTGCACAAACTATAGACAGAAAGATTCTGTCACTTGTTTGCTGCTTGCTACTTGTTGCCTTCTGCCTGCCCTGCTTTGTCATGAACTGTTTCTCCTCTGTTATGCCCTATGACATGCCACCCTGCCTCGGAGCCACCCAACTATGAACTGAAACCTCCACAAACTGTGAGCTACAATAACCCTTTCCTCTTTCAACCTTGAGTGTTGGGCATTTTATCTCAGCAAAGAAAAAAAGTAATTACATTACAATAAATGTGAGAAACATTACAATAAATATGCCAAACAAATAAAGAAAGCAAGGAAAATAATTACTATTAGCAAGGATGCAGAATTCTTAGGTTCTCTTGGTGGGTATATAAAATGGTATAGCCAATGTGGAAAACAATACATAATTTTCTGAAAATTTTTTAAAAAGAAATTACCATGTGATCTAGCAACTACACTTTTATAATACATCCAAAAGAATTTTAAAGCAGGACCTCAAAATATATTTTTATATACATGTTTATGCATAATTCACAATACCTAAAATGTGCAAACAATGCTATTTTTGTTGAAGGGTGAATAGGTCAGTAAAACATTTCATATACAAAATTATCATGTAGCTTTAAAAATGACTGAAAATCTGACATGAGCTACAACATGGATGAAATTTAAGGATACTACTCTAAATAAAATATACCAACCACAGAAAGACAAATACTATATGATTTCATTTATGCAAGGTACTTAGAATGGTCAAAGTCAGAGCCAGAAAGTAAAACAACAGTTTTCAGGTCTGAGGAGAAGTGGCAGAGAGGTTGTTTTCTAACATGCATAAAGTTTCGGTTTTGCAAGATGAAAAGAGTTCTGCAGATAGATGGTGATGATTGCTGTACAAGAACATGAATGCACTTTAATGTCACTGAACTACACACTTCAAAATGGCTAAGTGATGAATTTTTATGTTATATGTATTTTAGAATAATAACAAGTGTGAAGCCAAGCTGGCATAAGAGAGTTTTCCAAAGTTATCATCTCTGCCTATTCATGGGGATGAGACAAAGTCTGTAGAAGAACAGAACCATGATTAAAAAATGAGAAGGAGAATTTGTTAGGTAGATGAAACCATTTCACAGAATTTAGTGTCAAAACACAAGACATAATGCAAAATATTCATAATTAATTATAGGAAGAATAATTTTCAGCACAACATATGAAATTTTAACCTGATTATGTCTATTGAAATAAATATGATGGTGCATATATAATTTACATGATCTCCGAGGAAATCTACTGGTATTAGTAGGAGTTAAAAGATCTTTGGTTAGATAGATTCTCACTTAAACAAACCATAATTATCTTGATATTAAGTAAACCAGCACAATATATAATGTGTTATTACGATCATTAAATTGAAACTTCTTCCAGTTTTCTTAGGTAGGCAGTATTAGTTGACAGACATCGACATATAAGTCAGACTACATGGGTTATGATTCCCAGTTTCCAGAGCTTACCAACTATATGACTGGCCTGCAGCATTCACTTTTCCTTTCTTCACAAATTTCTTATGAGAATTAAATGTATAAAAACATACACAATACTGACATACACATATGCAAACAGCTCTTAGTATACAACATACAGAAAAGAAAGATGATTTTAATTGTTACCTTATTAGGTGTATCAAATAAGCAATGCATCCCAGAATAAATGACTAACAGTATAAACATTTTGCTAAAATTGTATTTAAAAATGTTTAGGCTTTTGTCACATTAGTAAGTTTCCAAAGGCACTCAGCTTTCTGGATAATGGTAAATATCATTTGGGTAGAGATTTTAATCTGTGTTACAGTTATTTTTCCAAGCAGGCCTCTGAGAAAAGAGAAAATATCATGCTGCTTTTACAACTGGGGAAAAAAAATAAACAGAGGGAAGGGGAGGAAAAGGAAAGGAAGAAGGGAAGGAAAGTAAAGCAGAGGAAAAGAAAAGTTACTATGATGGGCAATTTATTTTTGTCATACTATTTAAAAACTAGAATGAAAGAGAAATCAACTTAATAATTGGTCTGATAACTTTTTAAATAGTGAGTCCTTAAATAATTCATGTGAAGTTACTTGGCTACTTAAAATACTATAGTCTGCTTTTATCCACATATCTTCAAAGAACACATTGTTCCTGTTTTTTAATCACAAAATCCTCACAGGTAGACTTCATTAAAATGTGAGTGCCCTAATTTTCACTTGTAATTTTGCACTGAAATATTTCAGTCAGTTCCAGGTGAAAATATTCATGCATTCAAATGCTAAAATGGTTTAAATGTTGCTTTTGTTTTTCTAAAGAATCTATCAGACCTACCAAAGGTCAAACACTTTTATCATGTCTAACAGAATAGCCATGATAAAATTTAAAAATGAAACATCTATACAATAATTATGAGAATGTAAATAATATCTGTGTTTTTGAACCTTTGTCATGTGAATTTTAATGGTTTTATGTATTCTTCTTACAGCTCTACTGATGGGCAAAAAGAACAAGAATGAGCTATTTCACAACTTAACTGACTTTACTAGGACTATGCTGTGATGAATAGATTTTAGTTAATATTAAAAATTTACTTAGAAAATTTAGGTATGAGTTAGTGAGAGAGATCCAGATCTCTGTAGAACAAGAAAGTTATTAATATTAAAGTATTATACTCAGTTGATTATTTGTCCTTGGAACTATCATCCAAGAGACATAACACAAGTTTTGAGGAATATAATGCCAGACTTTAGATATTATCACCTTGGTCCTAATTTTTCCATGACTTTTGATGGTACAGTAAGTTTTAGTAGTATCTTTACCTTCCAGAAAACTGCATACTGTACAAGTTTATCATAACTTTACTTCAAAGCTAAAGGATATTTTTATCTATTTTTGGATGCTTTTACACATTCAGTTGTGCCAGTCGGTAATGTATATTTTCCTTTGAGAAAATGTGCTTTTCAGCCCACTGCCAACTAGTAAAAATTACCATCTGGTCATGTTAAAAGCAGTTCTACCCTCTTTTTCATTTCAGTTTCCCCCCTATCTATTCAGACTCAGATTCTTCATGTACTTCTAAAGCTCTTGACTCAAGGTCAGATGAAGTAAAATATTGCACTTTTCTTCCGAGCAGAAAGAGCTGAATCGTATAACATTGCACTACTGTACACTTAAACCTTCTTGCTAAATTAAAAATTGGAATCTAAAACATCTAGGGCAACCTCTTCCTGATTACTGATGACAAAATGATTTTGTTTGACTCTATTGCATTAGAACTGTGCAGCCTACAACCTTCTTCACATTGCAGGCCCTACTAGAGTATCTGATTTTAAGCTAGAAAATATTCCATCAAATTGCATCCTAAATTAAGCTAATTCCATCATTTCTAGAATACCCATTGAATACTACTTATGAAGGTCATAGGACCTACTTCTCTCCTAATCTTAAATTCTGAGGACTTACGTAGGTACATTAAAATGCTCTTAAGATGATTGGATTTTCTGGCAAGGTTGGAAGGTGACTAAAAGGTAACTTCCATAGTAAGTATCAAAAGTGTTGTAAAACTTTGCATTCTTCCTAGAAAGAAGACAATGCTGGTGATTTATCATACAGAACATAAGGTAAGATTGAAATTGCAAGTAAAAGTTAGCAGAATTTTATAAGCCATATTCTTGAACAAAGCAAATGCTAAGAACTAAGGAATGAACTTAGTTTATATAATAGATTTTAAATAATATCAATTTAATATTAATATAAAATTTAATGTATAATAAAATAGTATACATAAAATATAACCCATGTCTCACACAAAGCAGGTGTTTAATATCTACATTCTGATCAATTGCTTTCAAAAATAAGTAAAAACATAAAATTTTTGTTTTGATATTTTATTGGTGTCATATCCTCAAAAAACCCTAATATGCAGAGGACACAGACATACCATTTATAATGTGGGGACACAGAAACTGAATAAATAATTACAAGTCCTTCAGCAATTAGGAGACAGAGTAAGAGCTAAAATAAAGATTATGTGATTCTTTGCCCAAGCCCTTCACTATTATGAGAGGCTATCTCTCTGTAAAATATTGATGAAAAAACTATGGGCTTTTATCATTGATCTTATATTTTACAGAAAATCATGATGCATTGTAGTTCATATAACATTTTTATTTTACAGTATTAAATTGAAATATTTCATTAATAGTTGAGCAAATTTTAATGTTAATATAAAAATTATTAATCATCTTGTCTCCATAGCACCTAATATTTCATTTGGGTGAAACTATTTAATGGGCTGAAAATAGTTGCAAACATTCTTTTCTATATGAGACAAAACATGATTATCAATTTACTATGTTATCATATTAATGATCATCCCATAGTACTGCATTATTATTTTATATTCTTTATTATTTGCTTTAATATAAAATAAATACTCTTTATTATTATCTATAGGGAAAGCATTATCAGTGGAATAGAAAGCAATACTTAAAAATAAATGTGAAGAGATTGGGGAATTTCATACATTTTCCTTGTTGCATCAATTTCTTTTGAGTTCAAGGGTGACCTGCATCCATGCAGAAAAAAAGTTTTGTAAGATCATATTCATTTGGCACTGAGTGAAAGTCAAATTCAAACATCTTCACAAATGTGTTTATAGGAGGCTAATGAAACACATAATCATTAGTGGATTTGAAAAGCCTGAAAGTGCTTCGGTGCTTTCTTTTTCACGGACTGGCATTTTTCTGAAAGCAGACATGTAGAAGGAGGCTCAGGCTTCACAGACTCCAAAGTTTATACCACGTAGGTTTTCTGAGAGTTCACTTGAAAGAGGAAAGGTAATACTTTATTTACAAAAATCTTAAATCTAAGAACGTCAAACCTTTGCTCAGTATAATTTGAAAATTCAAAAAGAAAGGATTTCAATGGATAATATTTTGTACACAGCTACTGGCAACATGAAAATACAACTACATAAATGTTGAAAAATATACTTTATAGGTATTTACTTTAATGATTATCATTGTAATTCAGTATTTATAACCTTCAAGGATCCCAGGAGGAAGCCACACAAACTAAAGGAAATAGGGTTTTTTAAATTCTGAGAAGTTAAACTATATAAAGTAAGATAAAATTAAATGACATAATTTTAAATATTGGATTAAATGATATCAATATTATCTCTGCAAATTTTCTCATGTGAAGGAGATTAAGAATTTAAAAATAACTAGCTTTCATGGCTTAAGGAATGAAGGATGTGTGTTACTAGACATGATTTGAATTTCAAGATTTTAAAGCTGAGAAGAGGATCAGTTGACATAGAAGGTGAAAACTAGAGAAATACAAGAAGCGTCTGCTTATTTTGGACTCTGACAGGCAAACCATTTTAATGCATGCACTATTCCAATTCTTTATTAACAACTCTAAAAATCATGGAACAAAAGGAAATTTCCAAGTGCTGTATTAGATAAGGATGCAAAGAAAGCTTTCTTCAGAAACATTTACAAACCCTACTAGAAAAACTCATCTAATCTCGCAGATTTCACTGCCATTCATGTTGGCTCTGCCTACCTCCACTTGAACCTGGCAGAGACACTGGGCCAGCATTTCTCCTTTCTTCTGGATAGGGTAGTTAGCACACAAATAACATACAGATCTACTGCCTGATTTACATATATCATATTTGTACACTCCCTTTGTTAAAAAATCTTTCTCATCATTTTATCCTCTAGTTACGGCTCCAGATCTCTCTTATTTGGACAATAATATTTCCTGGAAGTTTTATCTCTAATCAGAACTCTGTTTCCTCTGCTCTGATTCTTTTGAACCTATTTTTCTAGTCTCCCTTCACTTTCCCTGGAAGACTAAAATCCCTTTCATCATTACAGAGTCTTTCAAAAGATAGTCCATTCCTATAACCACTGGACATAACAAAAAGGTGAAATGATTTGAAAAAGCCAACTAGGTTTTAAGTGAAAGACACATTCAAATTTAGCTGTTCCTCTGAGCTACAGTTCTGATTATTAATATTCAGCATATACAGATAACTACATTTGCTGATCTTGCAGACAGTTTTACAAATTTTTTATTCACAGTACATAATTTCACACTTACATTGGAACCTAGTTGAACTAATACTGTATTACATACTTGGAAGTTAGTTAGATAGTTATCAGTACTGAAATTGATCCCTGAACCTTTGCACATCCCCAGGTCTTTTAAAACTTTGAAACATGCTCACATTAAGTTTCTAAATTGCCTAAGCTAGGCTTGAAATTGAGATACTCTTGCCTCAGCTTCCCACAGTGCTGAAATTATAGGCATAACCACCATGCCAGGCATAACTTTTGTTTGTTCACACTCCCACGTGCTCAGATATTGAGACTGTCCCCAGCACTGCAGTGAACATGCAGGGTACTAGTTAAATCAGTGTGAGGACACTGGTAATACTACTTTTCTTGATTTGATTGCTTGTGAAATGGAGTTTTGTTCCTTTTTTGAATTTATAGGGAAGAAAACTTACTTGTGTACTCATATCTAAGTATATAGCATATCAATAAAATTCTCAAAAATTAAAAATTGAATGCTATGGTTTGTATCCAGATGTTCTCCCCAAAGCCTCATGCATTCATAGGTGGGCTTTTTGGAGCTGGCTGAATCTAGAGTGTGTGATACTGGGATTAAGGGTTTGTGGTACTGAATTAGTCCACTGGCTGGAGTTAGTAGGGTTCTGTGTGTGGATAATGGAAGCCTTACTCTGGGTATGGGAGGCACAAATAGGTAGGTGTATAGCCTGGGTATAATATAAAGGGAAAGAGGGAAGGCGGTTTTTTGCTTGCTGCCTGCTGCCTTCTACTAGCCACACCATGGACTATTTCTTCCCTGCAATGCTCTGCTGCCATCGTGTCCCGACCTGGAACCAGCGAACTACAGACTGAACTCTACAGACTGTGAGCTCAAATAAACCATTCCTCCTTTAACTTTGAGTGTTGGGTATCTTTTCTCAGCATCCAGCAAAAAGTAACTAAGACATTGTATTACCGTTGCCACAGTGCACATGCTTAAACGTTCAGAGTTGCTATTTAGTACTGATTTTTAGAATTGCATAGCAACACTTCACATTTTATGGTCCCATGTATTGTATTTTAGGACAAAAGAGAAAAGTCTTCACCTTATGCTTAACATGATAAAGCCTCCCTGGATATATAGATATCAGATTAATACTACTTTCAGTCTTACATTAGAAATTAGGTCCTCTGGTGGTAGCCAGATGGAAATTTAGTTTCGTTATTTTATGGTAATGTAGACCACAGACTCACACAAAATCTTTGATTTAATTCTGCATATTCATAATAGTGCTTCCTTATAATTGAGAAGGAAAACAAATTAGAGAGGGTAGGTAATTTTCTTAAGCCTTCTTTCAGTTACATTACGCAGCAATGTCATAACTATTGATTTTGAGGCAAATGACTTCAGAAAAATAAACATTGGTACATAATAGCAAGTGAGTAAAAGAATAATACAGATCATCATGAAATACTGAAAAATATCAATCAAATTATTTTTAAATGATCTAAGTAGACTTCTGTAATTTATCAGTAGTTATAGAGGGCAGATAAAATTACTTCTTAAATATGCAAATATTCTCATCGTCCATATCCAGTATTTATTTTTACACAATTTGAGATAGTATTTGGTTTTGCAAAAGTATCTAGGAAAAGGCCGAAATTCTATTGTTGGCACAAGTATTTTAAAATTTAATTTGAATCCATTATAAACTTTATTTATCTAATCACGGGTATTTATTTATGCTCAACTAGTATAACAGTGATTCTTCTCTGGATTATTTGCAAAATATTTTATATCTGCCTACTCTAACCCCAAAATGCATATTTTTTTCAAATTTAAAAAATTAACCTTGAAAATAATGATATAATAATCATTCTGAAAAAAGATTACTATAAGTCTAGTTCACTTGCTCTTCTTGATATTTTGAGAAAAATGATCAAGAAATATGCTATAAAAATAAAATAGTTATCATCAATTTGTCAAAAACTTTTTTGTATAACATATCTGTTTGTAAATTATAGTTGGATCTGGAATTAGCTCAAGGATTCATGTGCTGAAAGCTTGGTCCCTAATTCAGTAATGGTTAGAAGTAAGGCTTTACAGAAGTGATGGCTTTATGAAAGTTATGACCTCATCAATGCGTTGATCAATGAGTTTTGAACTGATGGTGTTAGTGGCAGGTGGCGGACATTTTGGAGGTGGGGCCTAGTTGGAGGAAGAATCTTATTAAAGGCATGCGCTAGAATGATATATCTTGTCTGTGGCCCTTTTCATCCTCTATCTCTCCTTCTCTCTCTCTTCCTTCCTCTCCTTCCCTTGCTCCCTTCCCTATACTTCCCTTCCACCATAAGTAAGCCACTTTGTTCAACCTTTCGTCCCTAACTTGAGGTTCTACCTTATTGTTACCTAGAGACAATGAATCCAAGTGTTCATGGAATAAAACTTCTGAAACCGTAAGTCAAAATAAATCTTTCTGCCTTGAAGTTGTATAACTCTGGTATTTTGTCACAGAAAAAATAATCTAACAGTGTATTTTACATGAGTTGAATAAACTTCTTTCCTATTGCCTTTGAATATAATGGAAATCAAATGAACAGATGTACTAAAAACAAATATACAGATTTTAGGTTATCAGAAATATGAAGACACAAAAGATACTAAAGTTTTTAAGAAATCATTTATGAGAACTAAAATATTTCCTTGGATTTTAGCAAAATTGCTACTGCAGTAAAATTTTAAAAAAATTTTGACAAATTCATACATAAATTATTTTATGGGATATCTGGGATACATTATGTTTTGTAGAATGAAGTTTTCTGTGATATCTGCAGTGCCTTAAATAATTGTTGATAATTTTTTAATAGCAAACTATTTTATATGAAAATTTTGTTTGTTTTACAATTTATAATTTGGTATTATGAGGAACGTTTCATCTCTGGGTGATTTCTAAGGCATCTTTTGAATTTCCATAAGAATGGCACCTCTGTCTTATAAGAGGGAGATCAACAGGAAGACCCAAACTCTCTGCATCCCATGGTTTCGCCAGCTCACAGATGAGGTTTGAACTGTCTTTCACTCTAGACTCTTGCTCTTCCACCTCCAAAGGTTTTTCTGTGACCGAAACTACAACTTCCTCTTCATTTTCATTGTGTAGAAAGCTATGAATGATGTCGAATCTACAGGAGAAATCGTTGCCCTTTATCTACATTCATTCTACCCCACTAATGCTTTCTTTTCCTTCTTTTCTGTCAGAAGGGCTCTAGTCATGCTGTGTTTCTTCATTGGATAGCGTTTGTAATTCAGCACTGCTTTATCATTGCCTTCTGAATCTGCATGTTCAACATTTTCTTTAAATATAACACGGGCCCCAAGAGTATATTCATATTCCCCAGCAAAGACATAGCTGTCCAACTGTAGAATGGGTCTCTCAATGTCAATCTCTATCTACAACAATTCCATTTTCAACTGTCATCATTCCAACATCTGCAGGATCACTTTGATTTACACATTGCTTCTTAGAATTTTGTCCGTTAGCTTACAAACTATAACTGTCTTAGTTACTTTTTGCTCGTTGCCGAGACAAAATACCTGACGCCCAAAGTTAGGGAAGGAAAGGTTTATTCTTACAGTTTCTCGGGAGTTTTAGTCCATAAAGTGGGCTCCAAGGCAGCATGGGATGACGAGGCTACAGTTCATGGCGGCTGCAAGCTGCAAGCCGCAATCCGCGCTGGTGAGAGAGAGGGTGGCAGAAGAGGAAGCAAGCAAGAGGAAGACCTGCCTTCCCTTATACTGTATCTCAGCTCCACCCCTGGGCAGGTGTAGCAGTCACGTCATTAATCCTGGTGCTAGACAACAAACTGATCACAAGCATCAGACTCAGCCCCATCAAAAGTATGACGACTTGGGGGTACATAGCATATCCTATACATAACCATTTCTACAAGCACTTGGTCTAAGAATTTTCCTGAACTTTGCAGCATAACATCTACAGCACAGGTAACCACTTCCCCTTTGAAGATGTCAACAGTCTTTATGGAGCAGTACTGTTCCATCAACATAATTTATTAGTTTTGATACAATCATTGCTCCAAATACTCTTGACTGGGATAACATCAGCCACAAAGCACTTTATCACAGAAGGAGGAAACAATTCAGCATTCCCGTTTACTTGGTGAATTCTGTTTACAGGAATAGTTTCACCATTTTCATAATCAATGCATGAGACTGTGTACTGAAATTGCCTGCATGAAACTTTCACTACTATCAGAAAATGCAAGTCCACCTTCCTCTGAATTCCTCACTCTCACTAATTTGACAACTACTTGGTTCTTTCACATGTAGCCTTACATTATTACTCATATATTAAACATAAAATATTATCTTTCCTTCATGTTGTTACTAATTTATTTTGTTTTGTTTTGCTTTTGTTAGTTTTGCTGCTCAGGACTGAACCCAGGATTTTGCACACGCTAGGAAACCATCGTTGAGCTGTAACCCAAGTTCAGTAATGAAATTTTTAAAAATAATTTGTCACTGTAAGAAGACTATGGTGGTACCTATCTGTAGTTGCAACACTCTGGGAAGCTGAGGCAAAATGGTTGCAAGTTTGAACCTAGTCTAGGCAACTTAGCAAGACCTGTTGCAAATTTTAAAATTTAAAAAAGAAAGTTGGAGATACAGTTGTGTGTGAAGGTCCTGGGTTCAATTTCCAATACTATATAACAATTTTTAAAAGGAATGTATCACTACATTGCAAACTTCTTTAGACTCAAATACATTAATGGTCATTAACTTTATATGTTTTATATTTTTCTAAAGGTTAAATAATTTTATCACATGATTTGTTGAGTAATTACAGCACTGGGTTTATAACTGCATTTTACCATATGTAGTTTATTTTGTTTAGTCATCATGCTAGATAAACACTTTTTATTACCACTTTATAGGTTAAAAAATAATAGGTTCTGAGAGGTCCTCCAGTACTTAGTCAGGTGTGAGGCTCCAAAGACTACCCCAGTAAACACTATGCTAAACATAATTAATAATAATTTTATTACAATATTATAATTCAAAAATCTGAAATGATCATCTTTACATGACTTGCTGAATTCATGTGCAGTCTTTTTCCTATGTATATATTCATTTTAAGAATTATATTTGTAATTTGATAATTCTACTTACAATGCAATTCTGTGTACTGAATCATTGATATTTTATGTATGCAAAGTTGAGAATTCTATGCACAATTTGGTGTCTTGCTTTTTTATTTTAGACTTTCTATATCTGTGTATTAGGGCATTGTGTGGATATGACATAATTGTACTTGATTTTTGGAAATGTAGGTGTGTTCAGTGACATGGTCATGTGAAATACTTGACATCATGACTGAAACACAATGGATTCATCTCTCTTTCCTGGGTTTCCCCAGTACCACTCCTCTTCATTCCCTTCTTTCTCTCTTCTCTCTATATATGAATTCATTATGTCAATAATATATAATCAAAACAAGGACATAAGTCTGATATCAAGTCTTGCTTTTATTTCTACATCTTTCAGATACATTCTTTACACATTTTTATGTTTCAGTGGACATACTAAACCTATGAAGTTGTTACTGAATTTCTTGCCTGTTATGAAAATAGATGACTATGAAAGTATCTTATATGTTAATTTGATCATCAAATTCTATTTTTACTTCTATTTTCATAATTTCTCAAGTTATAGACCGATTTTTTATTTATTTATCCTGTAGTCTTTCTAGCTTGTTTGACCCATTTTGCTATAGTTTCCTTATATAAAGGGTATTTTGATACAAGTTTTGCTTGTTTTTAATTATCTCCCACTATATTGCTTGCTTTCTTCCCACACTGTTTTCTTACTTCAGTAAATTATTATTTTTTATAACAATGAGCTAAGTATCTTTCAGTTAGAAGTCTTCAAAATAGACCATTCCATGGACCTTGTTTTACATACGAGATTATCCTAATATCTGTCTTCATTTCTTTTGCCACTATGCTGCTCTTTAGATAAGATGAACAAGATAAAGTTCTGCAGGAAGCACACTTAAGGGTTAATAGTTCCACACTAGACTGACTTAGATATTCCTAACTTGTTTATAGCAGTGATTCTCCAACTCCAGAGTGCAACTGGGTTGCCAAGAGCACATGTAATGAAGCAGATGCTAGGATCTATCTCTTGAATTTGGGATTCATTAGATCTGGGGAAGAGTCCAAGATTTTATGTTTCATTGTGACACTGACTCTATTGATCCAATGATCACACTTTAAGAACCACTGATCTAAATTATTTGATTTCAAGAAAATTATGGTGGACCCTAAGTGTCTCCAAAATCCAAGTCTTTGTTCAGACATTCTTTAATGTAACTACCAGGTATTTTGTGTCTTAAGATTAAAAGGGAACTACATCAAACTGGCAACACAAATATGACTCATTTTCCTCAAGAGACAAATAATCTTCAATTTTCTATAATTTTTCTTTTTGTCTTTACTCTTCACCCCACGAAGTGAAATGTCTCTACCCCCTGTCATTGCCTATTGTTTCCTTGAATGATACTTTCTGAACTTCAGACTGCCAGAAAAATTCAGTACAGCATTTCTGCAGTACTTACCATGTTTTCTTTGTATTGATCATTCCTATGCACAATTTAAAACTCTTATGAGTGCCTAAGTGTGCGAACAATTTTTGCTTCTATAATACCTTATTTCTTATGATAAACATTTATTCAACAGTCACTTACTGGGTCCACAGTAGACAGGGCAAAAAAGTATATAGTTGACAAAACACCATTTTTCCTCTGTACAATGAATGTTAATCGTTTAAAACTGGGTCAGAAAGACACATTTTCTATTTTCTGAAGAGATATTTGTTTTAATTTGCTTTGCAATAAGTCTTGATATTAAACCATGATAAAGTCCAGAAATATTTATTTCAAGATTGTTATAGTCAGTTATGTACAATGGACAAGTAGGACTGTTTAATTATATACTATTTTGAAATTAAAGAAAGGGTACATTTTCTAATACTTAGCATCCTCTTTTGTCAATAGCACATCTGGAAAGAATCTATAAAGGTCAGAAAAATATTTTAATATTTCAGGTTACATATCACATTTTACCATGATTAGACTATCAAACTAAAATCTTCTATGTTTGCACAAAGTAGACTTACAATTTTTGGAATTCTATTTCAAACAATTTATTTTAAAATAAGTTTTCATAAATTTATCCTCTTAGCCTGAATCAGCAGGATCTCAAACTTTGCCTTGGCCAGGGTTGGCAGCTGAGGGATGGACACTAAAAGGGGTGAGGGTTGCTGCTGGGGATGTCACTTGTCATGAAGTCCCTGTCTTTAATCTCACTGCTAGAAAAAAATTTATCTACTAGCACAAAATTTTAGCATCTTATATGAAGTTTGACAAACTAGGATGGTCAAATTATTCATTTGTAATGGATCAGGAAGATAAGAAATGAGCAAGTTTATTGCTTGTCCAGTTTCACCACCAGAATAGAGGTAGGGTTTGGACCTAAGATTTTTAAGTGTGTGTATAAGTTAGACTTCATTAGAATGACAGAGTTTATATTTTACAAGGTAGGATTGTAGTGGCTACCAGCCGACAGGTGTGGAAGAATACAAAGGAGCAGTTTGAGCTCTGGAGAGCATAATAATCCAGTCAAAGGTGAAAGACCTGGAGCTCACTGGAAGTCCCATCAGAGTCTATATTGTGAAGCTAGAGGGAAGGTTTCCAGCTGGAAGGTTAAAAATCTGCTCTGGAAGCCTAGAGATGGATATCCAAAGGCGATGGTGAATGCTAGAACTACTCCAAAGAACAAGAGGCAAGATTTCCTTCATTTCCTTTTTATTCTATACAGGCTACAAGTCTTTGATTGATGGCAACACAACCAGAATAAGTCTTTCCTCTTAAGTAAATTTATCATCTACACCCAGAACTACATTAAACCAGTCATCTGAGTGTTTTGAGTTGATTTGACAGTTAACAATCATCATATGGCACTTCTTCAGTCTTTTGTTTTAAATTTGTGATGTTTCTTACCTAAATGGTTCTTAATGTAATTATGCTGAGTTTTTCTGATCATGTGCAGTGTTCTCTGACTGACATGACATATCACTGTGATAGTTTCATTTCCAGTTCTCCTCCCCACACAGGCCAGTGAGTATGATTTTACCAAAACATTTTCCCAAATCATTTATTTACATTTTAAAATCTAATGACATATATTGTATACAGTTATCTAATTTGTCATATCCTAAAGCATAAGAAATATGTGAAGTTTTCATGGAGAAAATAAAAGTTTTTATTTCATGCAGACATTTGAAATATTCTCTGCTTAAAATTTTTAATGTATCTTTAAAACCTATTGTAGAACCAACCAGAAGATTAAAACTGTTATGCCAAAGATTATTTTTTCAGTAGTACACAGGACATATTAAAAAACAAATTGATTATTGAGATTAATTTCTTATCTGTGAGAAAAACTATACTTTCTAAAATAACTATTTGATTAAAATATGCAATAAGATGTAATGTTAGAATAAGTTTTTAAGGACTATGAGGATGACAAAAAGTAAAATGGGCCTGCAGTCCTATACATTGTTAGGTTTATTTTCCTCCAGAATTGACATTCCAACTGAAGACAATGTGTACAATCTTGGAAATAAATAATGCACTTACTTATTTGATTTAATATTGTACAGTAAATTCAATAAAGATGTTACGGTCTTGTAACGTAATATAAACTCAATTTTCTACTTACAAACAACTTTGAAACAGACTTTAGAAGAAATGGTTTTTAAAAGACTGTCAATCTTTCCACAATAAATGATTCAAGTGAACAATTTATAGTCTTCGGGACACCACAATTTATCTGGACATGACACTCTGTTGGCATGTCTCCTGCATAATTGCAAACATAAGGTGGCACAGCCTCATCTTGAGAATGCTAGGTATCCACATTGCACACAATTGAAAAATAAATCTGCACTTCAGTTTTTCATTAAGTTCATCAAATGTTTCTCATTACCCAATATGTGTCGGGGATCATCTTACATTTTAAGGATACCTTGTGAAGCATGATAAAGGTAGTTATTCTTGTAAATTATATATTCCATTGGATATGGAATTTAAGATTGGAATTATGTATGAGCAAGAAAATACAAGCTATATGGGGGATGAAGAGAAAATCAATTTAAGCTAACCACAGAGCCCCTAGAAGTCATTTCTCAAAAAGGAGCATTTGTGCCTACATTTGAAGAATTGATAGGAGCTACTTTCAAAAACTGGGACAAAGAAAAGGGAACAGTTGTTTGAAAAAATATCTATGAGCGTCTGGTTATCTATATACTAAAAAAAGAGAAAATGAATATATGTATGTATATATATATATATTATGTACATATATATAATTTTTTGAGACAGGGTCTCACTATGTACTTCATTCAGGTTGGCCTTGAACTCATGGCAATCCTCCTGCTTCAGCCTTCTGACTGTATCACCATGCCTGGCACTATGAATCTTTACATTAACTTTACATAAAAACCAACTTGAAATAAACCTATGACATGAAACCATAATGCTCCTAGAAGGAACACAGAGAAAAAACTTTTGATACTGTCTTCAGCAATAATACTGGAATAGCACACTATAGATTCAATCATTGAAAGCAAATAAACAAGAAGGACTATATCAAATTAAAAAAAGCTTCTGCCCAGCTAAATAAATTGCAATAAAAATGAAAATCAAATTGATTAATTTGCTAAAATACCTTCAATTTATGTATATGAGGGAGCGAATAGCCAAAATATATAAGAAACTTAAGTTATATACAAATAATTTTAAAATGGTCAAAGGTTATGAATTGATGCTTTCATACAGGAGACCTACAAAAGTTTAAAAGTGATATGAAAAGGTATTCAAGGTCAGGGAAGTGCAAATCAAAATTTAGTGAGAAACCACCTTATACTACTTAGGATGGCTGTAATTTTAAAAAAAAGAAAGATTAAATGTTGACAAATGGGTGGGAAAAAGTGAAACCTTGACTCTATTGGAGCACTGTAAATTTGTATAACTTTTCTGTTAACCAGTATGGCTGTTGCTCAAAAATTATAAAATATGCTGTGTGTGGTGGTGAGCCTCTGTCATTTCCACACTCTGGAAGGCTGAGGCAAGTGGATTGAGAGTTTTAGCCTAGTCTGGGCAAAGTAACACAACTCTGTAAAAATTAAAAATTAAAATAAAGCTGGGGATGTAGGTCAGAGGGAAGGCCCTGAGTTCAATGCCCAGTACCAAACACACACACACACATACATACACACAGACAAATAACACTAAAACTCTTAAAAGTATAAACATCAGATAACTGAGTGATTGATTCGCTTTATGCATACAGGAAATTAATTTAGTATCTCATATAGATACTCAATTTTCCACATTCATTGCTGCATATTTACCATAACCAACAATGAAAACAACTCATATCTACATAGATAGGTGAGTGGATAAAGTATTGTGATGTATACAAATTAAATAATATATAATTTAATCTTTTAAAAGGAGATACTGCCACTATGAAAACATGAATGAAGTCTGAAAAATATATTAAGTATAATGAAGCAGACACACAAATACAAATATTACTCTTGTGCATGTATAATTTTTCAAAAATTGAGTATGTAAAGTTAGAGAAGAATGGTAGCTACCAGGAGTAGAAGGGAGGAAATGGGAAGAAGTAGATTAAATAATATACTAATTTGATGTCACATAGTATAAGTGTAGATACCTAATGTGTATTATGAGACTGGAGTTAAGAATATTATAAAATATATTAAAAATTTACCAAGAGAGATTTTAGATGCTCTTACCAAAAAATACATTGAGAAGATAAATATAGAAAGTGATTAATATATTGATTTCTTTGACTGTAGTAATGATTTTCCTACATTTATGTACATCAAAACCTTGTGTTGTACACATTAAAATAATAAAAATGCACACATATATTCATACCAAAATATGAGTAATCGAAATTTAATTAATACATTAAAATTTTCAAAACTTGAAAAACTCTAAAGTATGAAATAGGAGATGAGATATTCACAATTGCAGCAGCATTATTAGGCAGAGATTAAAGATAAAAAGCAGCACTTAGATAATCCAGTAAATATAATCAGTAAAACCCATGGGAACAAATAAAGTATATAAGTACATAGTGTTAAAGTTAAAAGCACCAGTCTTAAAAAAAAAAAAGCACCAGTCTTTGGCGTAAGTATGCTGAGAAGTTTTCATAAATTGCAACACCAGAAACAAAAAGAAGACTAAAGTTATAAGTCCAGTAGCTATCATCCTAATTAAATGCTTCTCTGATCATAAATGCATGCATTTCTTATAGCCTTTAAAACAATGCATAGCTATCATACAGTTTTGAATATTTGGAAAGTTCTCATGAAACTCATGTTAGAACTTATCTGTTCAAGATTTACACTATCTTTTGATTTTTAAAATCTTTTGCAACTGTTTGATTCATTTTAATTGAATATTTTTACACATCAGAAATACTTCTTGGTACCATGGATACTTCAAAGAAATATTACATCACGAAATTATGCATTCTAAATATTGTTTTCATTAATGTCTATCTCCAGTCACTCTTGAAAATGGACAACTTGCTAAAGTGATTCCTTAAAATCTCTGCAATGCAGTTAAGTGCTAAATCTGGTAATTTAAGAGTCAAAAAATAAGCCTATTTTTAGTGTGCAGTCACTAAGAGAATAAAAAGATACAAGATTCCTCTATGAAATATAAAAATATTGTTTCTACTTGGGCATATTTTAACCTTCACTACAAGTCATTGGATTGAATAAATGTATAACATATATAAGAACCACACACACAAACACAAAACCTGTTAATCTAAGTGTTTTCTACTTGTTCTTTTACATGCTACTTTAATTATTGCAGTCATCAGTATATACTTGCATTCTTTTATATATGTACATATTATATAAATATATATATATATTTCATATGAACATAAGAAATAACCTCAAAGACATAAAGATAATTTGTGAAGATGTGTTACTTGGCCTGCATTTTAAATGACATTGGGTTCTAATAGTTAAGTGAAAATATCTCAACAGAATTCATTTCTGTACAAAGAAAAACTCTGTAAGTAACAGATTTTTCTCAAGATTGGCATATAGACAATTCTAAAAAAGTCTTGGGATATGAACTATCCCAAGCTGGCAATATATACTGGCATGTGCCTCATCCTGCTGACAGTCATTTCATTTTGAGATAGTTACCAAGAAAAAGATAGTTTAAGAGTTTCCAAGTTAAAAATTACATTGTTATATTCCTTAAAATTTAGCACATTATTTTGGAGTAAAAGTTATGTTTTTCTCTAATCTACTTAATAGGCAAGATTAAAGTATCTAAACACACACGCACACACACACATTCACACTCACAGAGGTAATCAAAGACATAAGTCCATGTGCCAAAATTCAGTGATAGTAAGCAACTGGGTATTAATAAAAATTCATCTGTAGAAAACTAACATATCAACTGTACACATAAATTATCAGATATTGTCTTAGTTACTTGTTTCTGATACAAAATACTCAACACTGAAAGTTAAAGATAGAAGGGTTTATTTAGCTCACAGTTTGCAGAGGTCCATAGCTGGCTGGTTCCAAGGCAGGGTGGTATGGCAGAAGGGCATCACAGAGGAGGAATAGTCCACAGCAAACAGGCAGGCCAGAGCGCAATCTTTCAGCCCCTTATGTTTTAGGTAGGCTGCCTACTCTATGGCAGTGTAGCACTCACACCCTTAATCCTCACCAGAACTATGCCAAACCAACTGGTGGACTGACTTAGTAATCACACACCCTTAATGCTGCATCACATAATCTACATCCAGTCACCTATGGAAAGGCCCCATTATGACTGCATGGAAGATACAAACCATAACAGATATTATTTAGAACTAAAAGTTACTAAATAATAAAATGCAGATTCTTCAATTTTTGTACAATAGAAATTTTGGAATAGATTTTTAGTGAGGCTGAGTCTACCATTTGGGGGAGTAGAAAAGAAAAGGCAGTAGGAAGGCACCAATACTTCAGTTTACGTCATATCCAATGTTTTATGTTATACATAAATTATCTTAGGTAAATAATGCAACATTATGTGATTGGTATTTCTACCCCTATTTTTTTTCCAGTGAGTTTATATTACTTATGCTCTAATGGGTAACTAAGGTATGATTCAATTCCAGATACAATCTCTATTAAATTTATTTTAACCATTGCTTTTCAACTGCAGATAAATCTTCAACTAGAAAACTGTAAAGGCTATATAGAAATACAAAAAAATAAGATAGTGTTAAATGAAAATCCATTCATTTAAAAACATTTAACTTTTTAATTTACCATTATTTTTGTTTGTACTGTGACACTTTGTGGGGAGCTGAATAAAAATTCATTAGTGATTACTCGTATACTTTTTGTACATAAAATGTAGTTGTTTTTTTTAAAAAAAATCCATTCTTTAGATAGATTGCTAATGAAAAGGTATTCTTCTATTCTGAAATTATATCTTATGAATCTATCAAACCAATTTTAGGCATGGCCTCTTTTTGTTAATAGGGTTATTTAATTGCCCATTCGTGAAATGAATGAATAATGCATATAGTTCTTAAGATGGGTTAATTAAAGTCCTGCCTCTATAATAGCAAAGTTAAAATGGACACATTTGTGACCTCTTATAGAAATAATGAATATTCTGCAATGTAATGAGAAACAAAAATTGAAGACAGAATTACTAACACATCATTACCTATCAGATTGCAAGATAGTCATTTTATTACTTTAAGGTCACAAGATAGGGTTCTGAAAAGTCTTCAAAGTACAGGATTAAATTCTTGAAAATATCAATTTCATTCATTTATGTTTGTTTTTCTCTTCATGACAAGAATGGAGAGTTATATATTACAGTTCTCAGAAATCTAAGTTTGTTCTACTTACTAGTCGTCTTAAATATACAAAGTATTGTGCATTAGTTATCCTCCCTGCCTGGCAAAATGGAAAATTTTAGAATATGCTTTTGTTTTCTAAAATGTCTATGTCTCATTAAGAATATGTGTGACATTAATTTTAGTGGGAAAAATTGGTGAATAAAATAAATTAGAAAATATTTAATTTGTAATGTTCAAAAATCACAAACAAGGTAAGATATGTGCATAGAACCCTGTGCATGTTATATATCTGTATGTACAAATCATTTCATATTGAACATTATAAGGAATGGTTACTCTTCAATGAACAATGTGAAAGTTGTGAGTTGAGCAGGAATACAAATTTACTTTGTGTTATGGTTTATACATTATGTCAACTTGAGAAGTCTAGAAGCTTAATTAAGTAACTCAGCAGCTCTACATCCTGGCTTGTAGAGCACAGTTACCTGTTCATTGTGTCAATTTGAGAAGGTCAGAAGTTTAACTAAGAGACTCAGCAGGGAGCCAGGGTTTTCACTTTGTAAATAGCCTCATCCTGTGCAAAGGAAGGCAAGGATGTTTGTGAAGCTACACCCACCCTGGGGGGTGGTGTGGGGGTTCCTGTTTACAATATAAGGGAGGAGAAGAGCTTGCTCTTGCCCCTTTTACTCTGGCTGCTTTTGTTCGGCTGCTGCCTTGAAGTGTTGCCCCTGTGTCATGCCACCCTACCTTGGAACCAGCTGATTATGGACTGAAACCTCCAAAAACTACACTAAATAAACCTTTCCTTCCCTAATTTTGGGTGTCAGGTGTTTTGTCTCAGCAACAAGGGAAAAGTAACCAAGACACATTGTAAAAATATATGATGTCAACAGTTTGGAGTGTGAATTGAAAAAAATACATTTACAACTGATCAAAAACTTGGGTGGATTTTAATTGCTTAGACAGAGTAAAAGGTGCCTAGTTGATAAAAGTAAATGAAAAACAAATTATCAGCTGGAAAATGGTGTGATTTCCTATAGCATCTATTTTGGGAAGAATATACTTAAATTGGAATATTGAGGAATATAAATTATTCATAGAAATATACATGTATAAAATGGAGGCAGCAATATAACCACTGAGATTGTGCACATAATACAGTTAAATTTGACAATATTTAGAAAATGACACATTTTTATGAACCGTAGTCAGATTAATCAGGGAATCAAAATAATAAAAGAAAACAATACTAAAGCCTATGTGAAAATATGGTAAAGGTCAATTTTCATATTTTAATAACTATATTTTAAAATAAATTATGTAAAAGTTTCATGCAAAACTTAAAACTGTTTTTACTATTCCTGTAGCTTTCAATTAATTTTAGCAAAAATATTCTAATGAAGGAAAGGGAGATTCTAAATATAAGACAGTATCACATTGTCTTTTGTATTTCAAATAGTACTTCAAATACTTCTGTTAAAAAAATCACTGAAATCTATAACTGAGAAAAGAAAAGTCTGTTTCCCATAAATGAGGTGGATCATCTCACTTGGGTCACTTGAATAATTTAGTAAATACCTTTACTTGTATTGGTGTTAAGAGTTGATTATGCTTCCTCTCTCAAATTCATGTTTATATCCCATACTTCCCACTTCAGAAAGTAACCTAAAGATCAGATTTCAACATGATTAAGTTAAAATTATACCATCAAAGTGGAACCTAATCCAATCTAATTCACGTCTATATAAGAGGGAATTTGGACACATGAAAAGATAGCGAGCTTGTGGGCTCAGGGGGACAGTGATGAGTACTAAGCAGTAAATTCAGAGCCAGTCATGAGCGAGGGAGGAAGCTCTCAAACAGACCCTTCCATATGGTGCTTAAAGGAAAACTATCTTTGTAGAGATATGGTCTTGGATTTCCAGCCTCCAGAACTGTGAAAACATAAACTTCTCTTTAAACATGTTGCCTATGAAAAATTTTATGACACTCCTAACAGACTGATACAATTAGCATAGCTTTTGTGCTCTAAAGAACTTGATGGAACTCCTAAAATTAACAGCCAACTGTTACCATCATTTTCAAAGGTTTGCCTTATTTTAATGTCATCAGCTATTATAATGACAAACTTTATAAAATTTAAAAACTAAGGAATAAAGATTCTTCAAAATCTTGTCAAGTACCATTTGTTCTAATTTTTTTGTTTAGTAGTACTATGAGATGCTATGTCAGCTTGCCCTCATAAGAGTAAAAATAAGATGTATTTAATTTGGAACCACACAATCAAATGCTAAGAAGTTTTAGTGTTACTCAACAGAAACCCATGTAGAAAAAAAGTAGGTTTAGATGTGAAGGTTAATGAACTTTGTCATTCAAATAAGATGTAGACTGGTAAATTAAAAATAATACCCCAAATTTTTCATCGTCTAGAAAGCAAAAACATTCCCTTTCCTCTGGAAATAACACATTGTCTGGCAACTTAGAACAGAACACATATCTTCACAAAGCACAATAATTATATTCTTACATTTGGAACACAATTTCCACAGAACTGTAAGGAGAATAACACATTATTGAGAACAAAAAAAGAAAAGCATCAAGAAAGGACCTTATGAAGTTCACTAATTTGAAATCAAATAAATGTACAATACTCAGATTTCAAATCTGAATCTGTTGGTAGTGGCTCCACCCAGTTATTTTGTATGCACAGAAATAAATTTTTTGATAAGAGTTATAAATGTCCCATTATGAAACATGTGGTACCGAACCAAGTCAGGTCTAGAACTCAGTCTTTATAATATTGTTTATCTTATTCTCAGTTTTATTCTTATGTCTTATCACTCTCACATAAAAATGTTTCTCCTTACATTCGGGATGAGTTCTATACTGGCTAAAATTTCAATATGGAGGACAAATTTTTTCTCTCTCTCAATTTGGATTTGTTATTCTCTTGTGTTTTGTTACTATATCTGATAAGAAGTTAGCTATTAATTATAACATTGCCCTTGTGGAATATTTTTTATTTGGTATTTTTTTCTGTATTCAAGATTAAATTTCTCCAACTTGTTTAAAATTCAGAATTAGAAATAGCTTCTCTGATTTTTAAATTTAAAGTCATTAAGCAAATCACTAAGGTAATTCAGAATATACATTCTTAGTGCTTGTAAAATAAAAACAGACTATGTATTTTTGATATAAAATCATTTTCCAGGATAACCAGAAATGGACATAAGCTGACAATATCCAAGACTAGTGACCAC
>RJWM01019248.1:0-39442 GCA_004363535.1 Dasyprocta punctata
TTTTAAGACTCACATTTGAGAAGAAAATAATCACATTCCTGGAGAGAATTCTGTGTGGTCAGTTATTCACAGAATGAGGCGCACGCACTCTGCTGCTCCAATAAAAGTAATGAGCTTAATTCATCCCCTGGGGTATTTTTATCTTTGATTAAGAATAGTGCTGGACATCAAAGAACTTGGTACATTTGGATTTTGAATAAAATAGTCCTACAGAGGTCACAGGTTAGGTGTTGCCCCTTATCAATATGTAAGAAGAATTTGTATCTCTCAGATCAACTATGACCTCCAAAACCTTAAAATAAAAAAATAACATGTTATTAATAAATATACAGGTTCAATAGAACTTATCTACAGTAGTAGAAATATTCTTTATCTGTCTTAGTCAACTTTCTATTTCTATGATCAAATATCTAAGAAAATCTATTTAAAGGAAGACAAATTTATTTTGGCTCACAGTTTCAGAGGTTTCAGTCCATGGTAAGCTGGCTCCATTGCTTTTAGGCCTGTGGTGAGGCAGAAATACCATGGTGGGAGGGTGTTGTGGAGGAAAATTTTTCAGCAAGGAATCCTGGCATCAAAGAATTAGGAAAAGAAAGAACCAGAGAGAAAGGGGCTGAAAACAAAATATACGACAAGTTCTCCTTGAGGACAAGATTATGACCCTATGATCTACTCCCTTCAACTAGGCACCATGTCCTATTCTGCTATGAACCCATCAGTGCTTTAATCCATCAATAAGCTTAGGGCCCTCAGCATACAATCATCTCCAAAAGCTCATCAGCTGGCAACCACAACTTTAGTAAAAGAGTTTTAAGGAACTTTTCAAATATAAATTGTGATGATATCTATTCTATCCAATATGGTATTAGCCAAATGTGGCTATTAAACACTTAAAATATGACCAGTGGAAGTAAAAAAACTAGATCACTAATTATATTTCATTTAAGACATTTATAGTTGAATACCCATGTGTGGTTAGTGGCCACTGAGTTACGCCCCAAAACTTCATTCAAAGGATTCATATAGTTTTTCTGTAGATGGACAGACAGTAAATATTTAAGGCTTCCTGGGCCATGTGGTCTCTGTGACAGCCACCGAGTCCTGCTATTCTGGTGGAACAACAGCCATAGACATCATTATATATACATTACATACACGCTATCAGGCACGCTGATGTTTCAGTAAAACTTTATAAAGAAAGGAGGTGCTCTGGGTTCATTTACAGATTTGTAAATGCTTTTAGTGATTTTTTCAGCTACTAAGGCTGAAAAATAGATTCACAACAGAATGGGACAATGTATTTCAATATCTGGTTATTTCCCCCTCCTCTCCTTGTAAAGACCTTACCTAGAAGATTTAATTTCAAATATCAGCATTTCATAATCTGTCAGGGTTGGTAGAAAACTCTGGAGTAGCATGGCCTTCTTTCTCTATGCTCCATAAAATGCATTCTAGACCCAGACACCCACTTGCCCTTCATTAATGGCGTGGTCTCCCTTTCATTGGTCCAGGTTTTGTCATGACCTTTTGGGGACAGATGCTCCCATCAGATTTTTGTCCTTACATAGCCCAGAAGTCAAAGTAAAATGCCCTGGCCAGTTTGTCTAATAGAACTAAATCTCTTCTTTCAAAGCTCATTACCACCTTTATTTTGTGCCAAGATTTAAAGACTAAAAAGATAAATAAATCAACATGTCTTTTTACCACATGACAAAAGCAAATCAATACACTCAATTTCCCTGCGCTTTGGGAAGCTCTGTTCATTTTTAAATTTTACCTCAAAAGCCATAACTGGCGAGTATAGGATACACTGTATCCTGCACATTAGCCCTCAGTGGGGAAGAGAAATTGAAAAAAAGAAGATGCCAAGGCCAAAGAGCCACAGCAACTGAAGAATCTGGAGCGGTTTCAAAAGGAAATGCTTTGCATGACCAAACCTTTAAGTTATTATTAAATTTAATCTTAGCTCACACTTACACCCTAAAGCATTGCTGTGTGCTCTGGAGAAAGATCTTTCCTGCCAGCACTGAGGGAGAACACTGTAACCTGGAGATTAACTGCTGAGCACGTAGCAAGGATACTGAGTTTGTATCATACTCTCAAAGCAGACTGTTAATAGCTTCCTTCTGTGGTCATTCTGGAGGAGAGTAGGTCTTTGTGTACCACTGTAATACAGCCAACAGTGAAGACAAAATGGTCACATACATATGGCATCTAGTACAGATTTGAAAACGAAATTAATGGCGGCAACTTGATGTGTTCTTGCCTTTTTTCTGGGAGGTTGTCTTAATTATTCTTTCTTGTTGGTGAGACAAAACAGCCCTATACTTAGAGTTAAAGGAGGAAAGTTTATTTCAGCTCACAGTTTGTGGAGGCTTCAGTCTGTAGTCAGTTGGCTGTAAGGCAGGGTGGCATGGCAGAGGCACATCACAGAAGAGAGACAGCTCATGGTGTGGCAGACAGGCAAAAGGCAGCAAAGAAGCAAAGCAGCTTCTTTTCTATCCCTTTATATTCTATTCGGGTCACCTGCATTTTTGGTAGTTCCAAGCACACCCCAGGTGGCAGGATTTTAATTCTAGCCTCACACACCCTAAATCAGCCACCTACAAAACTCCCCACATGTGACTGCATGAGGCTTTGAGGGAGCATCTAGATACAAGCCTTAGCGGAGGTTGTGCCATCATCTACATTTTGCAGTAAGAAGTGTCTTCAAAGAACAAATGGCAAATAAGTAAATGAAAAAAAATGTTCAGCATCTTTGTCCATGACAGAAATGCAAATCCAAACAATTCTGAGATTCAATCTTACTCCAGAAAGAAGGTGTATCATCAATGTCTCAAAAAACAATGAATTCAATCAAGAGTCCATATGTACATACGTCAACTCTCCACGGTGAATGTGTTCATTGTGTGTCACAAACATTCCATTTAAAAAAGAATATGGTTCAGACCTACAAAAGAAATGTCCTCCATAGTGCTTCATGAAAGTCATGCAAAACCAGAATGAAGTTTCCATAAGAAGCAGCAGTGGTGCCGCTCCCTCCTGGCTCTCTTGGATCTCTCTGTCTCTTCCCTTCTAGTGCTTCACACCCCTGGCAGACACCTGCTGAGCCACATAGCAACTGTGAGGTCCATCTAACATGCATCTGTCCTGTTAGCACGGCCCAAAGACATCAGAGTGACCAACAGCCAGGCCACACTGAAAGTCAGTGATGTAACCCATGGAGGTAAATTCCACAGGCACAGGCAGAAGGAGGAGTAGAATAGAGAGCCCTGACAACACTGCACCCTTCTGATAGTCTAGCAAAAAGAAGGAAGAAAAGCACAACAAAAAAAAAAAAAAGAAGAAGAAGGGAAAACACAGGGAAGGAGAACTGTGGGGCCAAAGGAGACTTGGATGGCTTCCTGCCCCCTCCAGACCTGCACCTCTCCAGGCTCTACCTTAAACAGTCTTTAGAGCCATTGTGGAATGTGATCACCAAGACAGGTCACCTGTCAGGAATTGACAGGAACTTAGAATGTTCCAGAAGGAGCTTGAGTCATAGTTAAAAAATCACGCCTCTCATTTTGAGCCACGGGTTGCTGAAGCCTTTTGCCAGGGGTTAGGAAGTCACTGAGAATCTCTTCCATCTCAGTTGCCTCATCTTTAAGCCTTTCATCATCAGAGCATGATGTGCTCCAAGCATCCAACAAGAGGCTCAACCAGTCACCCCCAGGAAACACATTCCCCACCTTGCACCCACGGGGACCAAATGTGGCACTCGGAGCCCCTTGGGTTGTCTTGGACTGAAGAGTCCCACAGTCCCCTAAACACAAAGTGTTTGAGCAGCAAGTGAGCCCCCAAAAGTTGATTAGTCCTGCACTGGACACAAGAGACTTTTTATAGTCAAGGGGGAAAAATAATCGGATTAAGTCACAGAGTTGTTATGTGAGATAAGCATCTCCTATGTAGCAAGAATTCCAGCAGCTCCATGAGTTAGGAACCGCTATTTCCACAGAATATATTGTAAGTACTCTGTCAAAGCAGGGTGTGCACACATACAGTGGTACCTTGATACTCATCATGAACTGGGTCCAGGAGACACAATGAGGACCCAAAACAATAAAGACCAAACAAATTGCTTTGGTTGGAGAGGGCAGTGGGTCACAGAGAGTCAACACAAGTTGCAGTTTGACATGGATATCAGATAAATGACAATGTGTGACACAATTTCCACATCAAAATGTGTCAAATACTAAATTCAACTGGTTTCAAGACAGTTGAGTACTAAAGTAAGACTGTACATCATAGATTTTATATATATATAAAATTGTGTGTCACAGTGCTGAACGTCAGTGCTCAGTTAGTGTTAGCTTTTAGTATCACAGTTACCCCTGCTGCTACGATTAGACTTCACTCAGCAGTGAAGAGGAGCACAAGGACACAGAGGTCCCACCCTGTTCCACTCTGCAGAAACGAAGAGAACGGAGGATCCCACTTCCAATATCACAGTCTTGGCACTTGGAAGAGAGAAGGCCACAAACACAAAGAGCTTGTAGCCATGGTCAAAGAGTAAGGCCCTAGCATGCATTCCTTGAATGCCTAAAAGAGATTCTGAGATTCACCTCAACCCTGAAATTTGCTTTATAAAATCAAATAGAAGATTAAGAGCACAGATACTCCGGACAGGCAGGTCACCGCCAGGGAAGCATAGTTCCCTCAAGTCCGAAGCCTCCTCCTCGCTGGGGAAGGAATGTGTAGGTCATGAGAGCAGTGAGATTTGGAAAGTGGAGGCCCACTGGGACTGCTCTTTCTTTTATCTTAGTAACAGCCCAGAGGAACCTGGAGTCCAGTGTGTTCAATTACATTGCATAAATTAAGACCTCAAAGTAATCTAGGAGGTGCTGCATAAGAAAATCGTTTATTTTAATATGTTAATACACATACACACAATCTTTTCAGACTATCAAGATGAGCCATTAGAAACCAAAAAATTCAGAATGAGTCTCTGACATGAGTTGAGTGATTTCAAAACAATTTAGAGTGTAACATTCAGTTTTGTTATTTGTTGAACCATTACTTAAGTTTTTCTCTTATCGTAAGAAAAAAAACAAAAGGCTTCCATGTAGCTGCACTCTTCCTAACAAGTTAAAAACTCACTTTGCTGGCGTTTCTAAAGCTTTAGGTTTTTGGAAGACTCCAGATGCAACCTTGAGACTGCCAGGGGCCAAGGGCCTACTTGAGTTAAGTTACTTAGCATTGAAATTGTTCGAGACAGTACTTTAAAGAGACAGTACTTCTACCATTTGAGTACAAATAAGGAAGTACTGTGATACTGTATTCATATTTGCTATCATGGGAAATAATAAATGGATACGTGTTTACTGAGCGAATTAAGTCCTCTGAGCAATGTCCAAGTGCCATTTTCTAAAATTTAACTCTTTCAGTCTAGGGGACAAGGCCTTGCTGTCTGTTATGTGTTTAGAATGTACTAATAATAAATTTTCAAAGAGCAGAAGAATTGATGACCACTGGACTACACTTTTTTCAGGAGAGTTCAGGACACAAACTGTCCATTAACAAGAGTAAAAATGTCCCTGGTGGTAAGATTTGGGTTTCAAAAATGTGATTTTCATAATACACAGGGTCAAAGCACAGTACGACTGCATATCAGATTATAGTAGAGAAATCAGATTTGAAATTCAAGTGCTTACCATGCCCTGTTCACGAGCATGGGCTTCCAGACCGCATCAAATGAATCTATGACAACTTGGGGTTGTGTAACTAGCAGAATAGAGTATCTGAGAAATAGCTTACTCTAACTGACAGTTTCTTAGAAGATTGGTTATTCTAAATACAAATAACTCTAGACATAATGCGTAAACAGAACACAAAGCTAAGGTGGATGATGGCTTGATGCTTGTCCAACACTATACCCAACACCAAAGGTATGGACCCAGGGCATTTTTCATATCAAACATCCAAGAAGTCTGTTTCATAATGGAAAATAGGATCAAGGCAGATCATGCCACACAGGTAGAAGACACTATACACTGTGACCTCTGCCACTTTGAGCCCAGTCAAGGGTGCTAAAACTCAGTTCTCACAATACTTACAATAGTGCTTGAAAAATAAGATAAGTGGATTCCTAGCAATCAAATAGACACAGATCAGAATTTTAGTGCCTTGGAGGCAGATGAAACTCAGAGATGGTAAACTAGCTTGTTAGCAGAGGAAGAAGTAGATCTGTGAAGAAGAGGACTAATGTATGACCGACTCCTCCCTTTCGTTACCTCACTTAACCACTCGTGTGGGGAGATCTGTGAGGCACAGGAATTACTGTCCTTTATGAGTGGGTCACAGCGGGTTCACTGGCTGAAGCAAGGTCCCTCAGCTAAGAATGATCAGTAAGAAGCTGGGCGTGGTGGCGCACGCCTTTAATCCCAGCACTCGGCAGGCTGAGGTAGGTGGAGCGTTGTGAGTTCGAGGCCCGCTTGGGCTACAACGCGAGCGCAAGGATGGCCTGAGCTACATAGTGCGACCCTGCCTCAAAAAACCAGGGCTGGGAGTTTGGCTCAATGGTTTAAGCGCCTGCCCTGGCAGGCGTGAGGCTATGAGTTCGATCCCTGGTGCCGCAGAAAAAAAAAAAGAATGATCAGTAAGCAACACCAGGTTTCTTTTGCCATCCCTGTGATCTTAGGTACCAGGTCCCAGTGCGTGGTAACAGAATGTTCTCCAAACTGTTAATCTTTTTCTTTTTTATGCAATATTAGTGTATGCAAATGTAAAATGCAAATGCTTTTTTCTTTTTTGTGTAGTATTACTGTATGCAAATGTAAAATTGCAAATCCCAGCAATTAGAAATGCAGTGTGTGCTTCCTGTAAGAGATCCTTGGGAAAGGAGGGCACTGGATGTTGAGAATTTAAGAGACACAAAGAAGATAAATTTTAGGAGGGATGGAAAAGCAGAAAGAAATAACCTCAACCTCAGGAACACTTGGATGATCCCAGGAAGCTGGACAAAGTGTAACTGTTCAGGAGGGTGGAAAGTAATAGATTTGAGCATAAACTCACAGTAGCTTTGGGTGACAGATTTCCTCTTTTTTCTACTTCAAACATTTATATTCCTTTGCCTCACACACATACATAAGTGGGAAACAAAGAATTCTAAATTACTCACCACAAAGGTTTAGTGGCAGTACATACTTAGTATGTGACAGGCCCTGGGTTCAATCCCAGCATCAAATGAATAAATAAAGTGTTCATCACAAAATTAATGGAAGACCAAAGTCAAGAAAATATTCCCTTCAATAGTTCCATGTTATAAGTAAAATAAATCATAAACTGAAATTTTTCTAAACCGTAAGAAATATAAATAGAAAATACTGTCAGAATAGCAATAGTTAGAATCTATTAAGATTTGGATTTTGTCTCTTTTCTTTTTCCTAAACATATTTACTTGTGCAATATTTCAGGATTTAGGGAAAAAATAGGGGAAAAAATAAGAATTATTCATTGACTTATGTACTGGACCTAAGAAATATTTTCCTTAACTAAATATTTGCTTTAGTTATCTTTTTCTTTCTTAAGGAAAATATTTGAGTGTCAGTTGGAGCACCCCTATTTCTTTGTTCAACCCCCACCACCAGCAATGGACAGTAACTTGACTGTGTTTTCATATTTCATGTAGATATAAAATTGTAAGCAAAATATAGTACCGTTTATATATCTGTAAATGTACAGATGTGATGAATTACATAAAAATGTTCCCTAACATAAACTACCCTGCAACAGTGGAATAAACACTGACTGGTCAAAAAAATGTATTTTCAAAATATGTTTATAGATCCTGCTTAGAATTTTTATACAAGATTCTTGCATTCATTGCCATAGTGGACAATGGCCTATAACTAGGTCTTGCTTTACCTTGCTTGTTCAATCTCCTTATCAAGCTTACACATAAAAAATCATCTGGAGAGTGGTCCTTCGTCTGTTCCTTGAAAACATTTATACAGAGTAGTACTGATCTGTCCTTTGAAGTTTTTATAAACTTGGTTGGGGCTGATCATCTGCATTTTTTTTTGTGTCAGGGCAGTGAGGAACCCGGGGAAGGCTGTACATTATTAACTCAACTCATTTTTTCTGTGGTCTATAGGGAGATTCAAGCTTTTTGTTTCATCAATTTTGGAATTAATGTTTTTTAGGAGAAAACCCATTGGCCTGTTTCCAAGTTCGTTGTCAAAAACAAGCCCTTTGCCGGAACTAACTCTTCACAGGCTGTAAGATTTCTCTCCAAGGTTTATGGTCTGTTTCTCTTCCATACTTTTCCTGCTCTCCTACTTGGGCATTAACACCAGAGACTGCTTTATCACTCTTTTTAAGGAACAAGCTGCACCATTACTTTCTTTTCTGGCTCATGAACCACCATGCTTATCTTTACGATTTCCTTCCTTCCACTTGTTTAGTGCTCATTTTCCTATTGTACTATGTGACATTCTTGGCGCATGAATATTTCAGTCTTTCTCATTTTCTTACATGTGCAATGGAGATCATATATGTTCATTAACAGAATCAGTTAGGCCTCACCCTGCAGGTTTCATTCCTGATTCAGTTTCATACTATTATTATTTCTATTGCCCTAAGAAATTTTAATTTCTATTATGGAACATTTCAAACACATCAAAAGCAAACACTGCCTCAAGTTGAATCTTTCATGAATGTTCCCAGCCCAATGTCACCTTCAAATGAGCTTTCTAATGTACACTTTGGGGTATTAAACTTCCCTGGTTATTTTATTATAGAAAACCATGCGTGTGTCTTATTTCTTCTCATCAAAGACACAAACTACACCTGAAATAACCTTGTGTCATACAAAGGGAGGGCTCAACAAATCTGCCTAAATAAATGTTTCAAGTCCCATAAGACTAGATTAAAAGCAGTACATTTGCCAAACTGCAGCCTTAGCTTCATGCAGTTAAAGACTAATTGTAAACCAGGAGTAGTGGCACATGCCTGCAATTCCAGCACTCTGGGAGGACAAGGCATAGGAAGATGGAAAGGGCGAGACTAATCTAGGTAACTTCACAAGATTGCATCTCAAAATTTAAAAAAAAATTTTTTTTTAATTAAAAAGATCTTGTGACATAGTTCAGCATGAAGGCCCTGGGTTCAACCCACAGTACTGCACACACACACACATGCACACGCACATGCACACGTACACACACATGCTAAACCTTTGTATCCTGTCCAAGTGACAGTCTCAGATGATGGGGACATAACTCAGGGACCTGAGTTCAATTCCCCATCAGTAATAATAATCATTTTTAAAACATCTCATTTTTATCACTGCAGCTTCCACACTGGAACTCCCAGGCACGTCCACACTGGTGGCAGGAGCAGCACCTTAGGAGCAATTCGTGGAGCAGCTGCCTGTGGGAGCCCAGGCTGCTTCTCAAAACTCTCGGCTTGCCACCAATCCTTGTCCTGCTGCTTGGTTTCCAAAGAGTCCAGTGTGTGTGCTCCCAGGGAAGATGCAATCCAAGCCGCATCAGCCGCACTGCCCAGCCCAAGAAAAGCACTGCGGAGTTGCCACAGGAAAAATAAGTTGTTGCCACACAGAGAAAGATTCCAAAGCCTCCAGACTCCAGCACCACAGGCTCAGATGTTTCTAAGAATAGCATGCACTGTGGAAAAAAAAAAAGAAAAAAAAAAAAAGGTACTGGCACCAGACATTGGTCCTTAATTGTCTACAGGCTTTAAAATAGAAACAAACTGAAGCGGAAGTGCCTCTGGAGCTTTGTGTGGGCCTCTGTGTGGACCAGGGCACAGGAAATGTTGATGCAGCTCCTGAGACACCGACTCCAGGAGAGCCAAGCCTGAGCCATGGTGTCACCATAGAGAGAGTTTCCAGGACAGGATGGTCACCCCCAAAGTAGAAGGAGGCTCAAAGCTGTGGACAACCTCCATGGAGCAGGCCTCACCTCAGGATTCCCAGAGGTTCTCACTAAGCCTCTGAGATTTAAGGGTTCCCCTCCCAGAGTTAGCATGATCTGTCAAATGCTTCTCTTTGCATTGCTTTATCATAAGCTTAAATGAGTTTATTGCCTCCTAACTCAGACACTGCAAAGAAGTCACTTTGCTCAAAAACCAATTTTTTCTGCTTGGAAGGCCCCTCAACCTAGAGGGACATATGCAGTTGGCTCTCCCTTTCTCTGGCCACCAGCCCTCCCAGCACCCACCCAATAGGAAGGAAGAACAATGTTCTTTGGTTTTGGCAAGGTATGGTTGTGTTTAGTGTGTTTTAATGAGTCAGTGATATTCAAATGAATGCCAGATTTCAGACCAGAAACAAATTTCCAAACTCAGAGGATTGCTTCTGTATAAAAAGTTCTTCCTGCAAAAGTTCAAAGAGTCCAATTCTGCACTCATTCTAGTTTAATCATTTTGGAAAAACAAGATTTTTCCCTCTGTAAGATTTCTAGTATTTGTGAAATTACTCTTACTTGGAAACATAAGATAAACCAACACTCAAGCTTTTCTTGCCCCAATTCCTAGACAAATACACTCTATAAAAGGCCTGGTGAGGTCTGAGCTTCCCAGAAAACCAGTGCCAATGCCTGACAGATTACATCACTCTACTCCTTTCAAAGTGTTTACTGTTGATCTAGTAAGGGAAAAATAAATGGGAATGGAGCTCTTTTCTTTCATGTGCAAAACACTTCATAACATGAGGAAGTCAGTGGGTTCTTCACCAGCAAGAGAGGAATACACTAATCAAGAGAATGGAGCTCAATGATAGTCAAGGCCTACATCACTCCAAATGATCAACACCAAGGCCCTTCCAACCCAAGCTCTAGCTTAAGACCCAAGACCAAACGGAGAGCTTTCTCTTTTAGAAACATACAAAGCCACAGAACTTTAGAATCGAGTGAGCCAGACATGAACAGGGATAGCCCTTTTGAGGAGCAGTTAAACCCTGTATCTCCTCAGGGACTTGTCTTTGGTTAATATCAGCACATGCAGAAATGTATCATCCCTCCCTCCTCTCCCCAACACACTCATGCTTCGATTCTTATCTGCCCAAACTAGGCTACTAAAGCCAGAGCAAAGACTGATTGTCCTTGTCCGAAGTCAGCAATCAACCATCAACTGTATGTGCCAATTGATAGACTGTTCTGAATGCAGAGATCTAAGCACATTGACTTGCACATAAACATAAATGTTGAATTCAGTAGAATCATTGTTCTCAATTGATCTCCACTGGCCAATCATTTCCTAATATCCAACTGATCAACTGTCACCCATCAATGGGAACTTCTCTTGACATTTTGGCCAACAAGGAGCATTTCTCAGAGCAATAGCCCAGCATTCCTCTCAGCACCTGAACTTGTTATGGTCTCCTTTGGTGTCTTAGAACAGCCTCTGCTGGAGGAGAAGTCTCGCCTCTCTCCAGAGTCTGACATCTCTTCATCTATCCACAGCCACCCACACTCAGTGTGACTTGTGGAAGTGGGAGCAAGGAGGAGAGGCTGGGAAGTAACAGTAAGGAACCAACAGCGGTTTCTCCCTTTGCTGTGTACCAGGCATTGCACTTGTTCTTCAGTATGTTATCTCTCATAACTCTGTTTTTAGTGAATGCTGGAGATTAGGGAAATGATATTTTCATTGTCTGACTCTTTGGATCTAGAAATCAAGATTCCAAAATTCTTCACAGATGAAAAAACTAAACCATTCCTCTAGGCTAGTGATTTTCAATTTATGATTTTAAGTTATGAAAGTTAATTAATATCCATAATAAAATTTTTACTCATCCACAACAAAGTGAGAAAAATAAAGGCCATAAAATGTGTGTTTCCGTGAGGCTGAAGTGGTTCTATTCAAAGCATGTTCTTTTATTTTGAGACAATAGCGAAACCACTTTACTTGCTAAAGTAATCCTGCTAACAAGCCAGGCCCATTTTGCTCATCATTCAGTATGCCGCTCACTGCAAGCACAAGTTTTGCAAGGGAGAAAGGTGCGGTGATGAAGCAGCCGAGCACGGGGATGGAGGAACAAATCTCAGTCTGCCTCCCTCTGAGGAGGGCTGGAAGATATTCACGAGGTAAAGAAGACTGGTGGTCCAAGGCTTGGGGAAGTTACCGAGGTAACAGAGTGCATGATCTGCACATGCGTAGTTACTCTTCACTACTTTTACATGATCAGAAAATGGCGGCAGTGGCTTGCTCTTGAGGATGGGGTTTTGGGCCCTTTGAGTTCAGAGAGGTTACCCATCCGAAACATATACAAGCCCAAGTGAACGGGTGGTGATTTCAGCTGGTTTGAGACAGACAAAGCAGTCTCTGGACTTCTTCAAGGCTTCTTTGGCAGCACACATCGCCGGGACCCACAGGTCAGAGGAGCTGTCCATGGCCCACGATTGGAAGACCGATAACACGCTGCTCAGCTCCAAAGAGGCGACTTCCAAAGTCAACTAAAAGTAGGTGAGTCATTTAGAGACCGTTTGTTTGGGTTTTCTCTCGGTTTCCATATCTTCTAGCAAACACTGTGTAGAGTTGAAATTACCCCTCAAAATCAGAAATTACCAAAATGAATCCAATAGCCCGTTATTTCTAAACAAATTCAACCCTGGTCTATTTTTCCTACACCATTGGAATAGGTCACTGGCTCTGCAGTTTGGTGTATGTGGTGAAGTATTTGGTCATTTGACAATGGTGCATGGTTAAGGGAAAAAAAAAAAAAACTTCTCTTGAAAACTAGAGCTACACACAGCTGAGGAACAGGGAACTCTGGTGGTTGCGTGTGGCCTACATATGAAGTTGTCACACCTTTTACCTTAGGCTTTTTCCTTTTTCTATGTTTATTTTTTTTTTAATTTTATTTTAAAGATAGTAAAATCCAACAGAACATAACAGAGCATAACAGAACAAAGTCAGTCGAGACAAAGCAGCAGAACTGCTACAGAACTTTAAAGAAAGATAATGTGAAAACAATAGCCATTATACTGTATCTTGCCTTCAGAATAGTTGACCATTCCAACAGGTATAGTAGAATTGAAACCAAAAACAAAACAGAATAAAACCAATAAACACAGAAAAAAATAAAGGAAAATATTAATAATAATAATAATGATCAGAGTAAAGCAAAACAGAGAGAGCCATATTGGGCCTCGAAGGCAAAACAGAAGAGAATCCCCCATACTTGCTACCCTGTCAACTTCCAAAGAGATGCTCAGGTTGCTGACCAGAGGCCTGCAAAATCTATGAAACAATACTAGCAAATAGTTGCGTGATGCTCCCTGGCTGCTATCAATTTAGCCAGACCTCCAAAACAGCAGGTTGCTGACGGTGGCGCAGCGGGGCGGGGGGTGTTTGTCCCTGATTCCAAGCCTGTGCACCCGTGCCCTCCGGCCCAGCAGGCTAGGCCCCAGAAGGGGGCATTCTTGTTCTCCTCCAGGGGTCCCAAGAGAGGAGGCCCCTGGAAGGAAGGCAGTTCAGCTGTGTCCTGGTCCATGCCGGCGCCGCTCCGACCCGGCCGGCTGGGTCCCAGAAGCGGGCATTCTCGTTCTCCTCTGGGGTTCCCAAGAGGGGAGGCCTCCAGAAGGCAGTTCAGTTGTGTCCTGGTCTGTGCCAGCACTGCTCCGGCCCGGCCAGCTGAGCCCCAGAAGCGGGCATTCTTGTTCTCCTCCGGGGGTCGCAAGAGGGGAGGCCCCCGGAAGGCAGTTTAGTTGTGTCCTGGTCTATGCCAGCACCGCTCCGGCCCAGCCGGCTGGGCCCCAGAAGCGGGCATTCTCGTTCTCCTCCGGGGGTCCCAAGAGGGGTGGCCCCCAGAAGGCAGTTCAGTTGTCCCTTTTTCTATGTTTAAATTAACCTCACCTCACTACAGTGCTTCAAAATGTTTTATAATGATGATGAAGACTGTGCACCCATTTTCCTTTGTTCTCTCACTAGTAAATTTTAAGTGATATATTCAAATTTTTGAATTTTAAACTCTCTCCTTGTTAGGAAATTAGGGGGTACCTAAGGAAGTTTCTTAATTATTTTCAAAAATTGAATGCAGGAGCCAAAATCATCAATGGAATCTCCCTAAGCCCTTGACTTACCTCTCCCAAAATGGTACCAGGGGCCAGGAAACCCGAGCTTTCACTTGCTTCCCTGTGGAATTTTCATCTTAACTGAAATAACTCAAAATCAATAAGTGACTCAGTGAAAGCACTGACAATCCAAAAAGGAATGTGTTTACTTTGTGGGTTATAGACAACCAGGGAAATACTATAATAGTTAAGTTTAAAAAAAAAAAACTCAAATGTTCCATAAAAGCCATATGAATTACTTTTTCATTCATAAAACAAAAATTGTCTTCAATCTTCTAGATATATAAAAAAAAGAATTTTCTAAAGAAGTAAAGAAAAATAAATAATATGTCAAAATGGTGCAAATCTAGAAAATGATACAATTAAAAAAATGAGCCATTTCAAATAGACAACTTCCTTTGTCCCCCACCACCCCATTTCACAGCCCACATGGAGAGTTTATTAACATATGAGGCTAGTTAATATTAGTTAAGTCCGACTGCCCTTACCACTTACACAGCTAATCCATAAACACGAAGCTGATTTTGGGACGTGTGTAATCACTGTGCATGTGAAATTACAGCAACTTTTCCCCTTAATATCTCCATTGCTACAGCCAGACATCAGTAGATAAGTCTTTCTGTTCATTTTTACTGTGTTTCTTGTGTCACAGAAAATTGGAATAAGACTGCAGCGCCAGTTGAGTACATTTAAGCACTTTTCCTGGAGCAGTGGGTGTTTTTTCACGCATCTTCTGAAGCGGCATCTCAGGAATCCCAACTTTACACCATTGAATAAACTCACGATGACCATTCAAGCTACAGAAAGGGCACCTAGCGACAAAGAAATATCAACTGTGTGATCACTGTTTCGTGTCCATGTGGGCAAAATCGCTCTGGCAACGTGTGAATGCCTTCTGCTCATGGAGGAGGGCTGCATCGCCCCCGGTGCTTTCTTTATGGCTGTTTAATAAACAGCAGGGAAGCTGGGAACAGGCTTGGAAGGAGCTGGGGAGAGAGGGCACTGACCTGCAGCTCACGTACAAACCGCCCACCCCGCCATCTTCCTGAATGGGTGGCTAAGGGCTTGGCAATGTTCCCCACAGCCACAGCTAATGCTGAAAAGGCAGGGCTGGGCTGACTGCCAGAGGGAAGGAAGTGTGACCGGCCTACACCCTGGGGAGCAGGGGATGGCTCTGGTTGATAGGCTCAGACAGTTCCCTCTGGGTGTAAGCGCCTCCTGGTCCTGAGATAGTGTCCCAGAGATGACACAAGGTAAGTTGCCTGATGCCTTCGAAACACATTTCCTTGTATTTTTCTTTCCCATGTGTGTTAACTCCCAAGTGGCCCTCTTCATTCATGATAGCTGGTCTTTGGGGGCCTTCACCAAGGATACAGAAGCCTTTCCGTTGTTGTTTAAAAGGAAGGAGAAAGGATGAGAAGACTCATTCCAGTTAGAGGGGAGGCTGCAGCCACAGCGGCAGCCACACATACTCCATGGAATGAATGGGACACTCGCACCACTACAACAAGCGGGTCTGAACGTGACAGAGCATCAGAAGCTGCTGCTGTTTTTCCGATTGCCAACTGGACACAGATGCAGTCATGCATCAGGGACAGTCACAGACCTGACAAGGTAATGCTGGGGTCCAATACAAGTGTCCATCTGCTAGGACAGTAAGCACTAAGGAACAGAGCTAGCCTCACTTTTCTCCATTTCATTCCCACTGCAGGGTGCAGCAGTGCTTGGCAGACAGTCACATCTGGGAGTTGGACAACATCTGTTCACATCTCCATGCCTCATGAAGAAGTGGACAGACAGATTTTGTGAGAGTTGGTGGTACATGCATGAATGTTGATAATGGCAACACTGCTCTAGCATCTGTCCTGTCTTCCAGTCACCTGGGGCCCATGGTAAGTCATAGGTACCTACACACATACTTGTCAGGGGACCAGCCACCTTCTCCCAGGAAGACTGCCAGCCTGTGGGGACCCGGCTTCCTGGGGTGATATTCCTGAACGCTAGCTTGTCCTCCTCAGATCACAGAACCTTCACTCTGGCCTCCCTACCATCCCATCTCTGCCTCGGGGGAGGTAAAGAAGAGCACTGAGGATGCAGGGGACTGTGGAGCACCACCGCCCTCAAAATAATTGACCCTGCATCTCCAGAGGCTCATCCATTCCTGATGAAAATATAGCTGGAAGTCAGAGACCTGATTCCAAACAGACATGGTGCTACCAAAAGGACTGGCAGCACGTGATGTCTGCCATACTGAAGGACATAGGCTCATGTTAGAGTAAATGTGTTAGATTCATGTATAAACATGTGTACACTTGATGCATGCACACATACATGTGTATACATATATATATGTGTATATATATGCAAGAACCTTTTATCTCAAATGGCTAAACTACAAGTGGTTCAGAATTGTGAACTGTTCATATTCTAGAATATTTGATAGCTTTTACCATTGAGCATGAGCAATCTGAAAATCCAAGTGCTCCCAAATGCCAAACTTTCGGAAATTTTCATATTTCAGAGTATTTTAGATTTGATAACCTCAGATTAGGGATGCTATACATCCATACATATATATGTAAAATATATATGTATACAATATATATACACATATATTCACACAGGTATATATCAAGTATCTACATATATGGGTGCATGTATATAGCCATACATATATATATTGAGCATCATTCATCTAAAATTAGAAACTTACATATCTATATATGTGTACTAGAAATTTTGCTTAATAAAAAATCATACATTATGCAAATATTTTACAACATTTAATAGGTCTTACTGTCATTTTCTGTCAATCATAAAATTCTAGGCTTTCTTGAAAAAGGAAAGAAAAATATCCTAAAAAACAGGGGCCAAACTCAAACTTTGTGCTTCTCCAATATAACCCAAAAGAAATACAAGCTGACATTACACACCCATTGCTACTGTCTTAAAAAATTCTGGAGATCATCAATAATGATAATTAATTAACATGATAGTAAATCAAAACTTCTATTGATCTACAGGGAACCAGTAAACAAAACCATCCAGGGAGTTTTGTTTTTATATCTAAGTGAACCAAAGGAGGGAATGATAACACAGCCCTTTGAAAGATTCAGCAATATTCTCAAACTTTCTCAAATTCTCTTCAAGCTTATACGTCTGGAGTGTCTTCTGCTAAGTAATAAATAAACATCATTTCATAGTACTTCTGAGACATTTAGAACTGGCATTGAGGGTGTTTTTGGCCTATTTCTTCCCTGGTCCGTACCACATGGATTAGTTTCATGTTTAACCACCACCACCTTTCTTTCCCCTCCCCCAACTGCTGTGACCCATATAAACCAGCACTCAATTTTGCAGCTGGGGACCATATATCAAGAAGCTTTTAGGGAACAATTCTGCCATTTTTGTGTGCATAGCATTTTGATATCTGAGGAAATGTGTTCATTTTACATGTTGTAGTTCAGTGGCAGAGAGGGAGCTGGGGGTCTCTGAGCCCTTGAAGTCATTCCTAGCAGCTTGATATCATCTATTCAGTTACAGCTGGCTCCAGTGGGATTGATCCAAGCAGAGTGGATCCTCGGCTACACTCAGACAGATGCATTCATCAGAGGGAAGGCATTCTTGAGGCTGCATGGCAACTAAAGCTTCATTTGTTAAAGGTTAATATATAACTGCAGCAAAAATGCTCAATAAAGGGGTTATTGAATTTTCTTATTAAATGTGATCAGGGAGCTTTGTTGGCTGGATGTCAGGCTAAGGCCATGACTGGGAAAGATTCTTCTGAAGATGAAAAAGCACAGTGTTATGACTATAACTGTACAGCAACATATGCTGTCACATGCACTTGCAGGTCTTTTAATCTTAATGAAAAGTATCAAGTGTTGAGTGTGCATTTTCAGCTTACACAGAGCAATAAACCAAGGGAATTTGTTCTAGTGTTCATAAATTCTGTAAGCCCTAGGATTTGACAGGAGGGTCAAAGTCATTATCCTCTGTGTCAGGCAAAATTCTGGATCCGTCAGTCAGAGGTCATATAATACTCAGACATATTTTAGAATAAATTCTCAAAATCACAGACCACCAAGGTCTCTGCAGATCATCTCTCCAAACAATTTATTTTCTAAATAAAGAACTTGACACCCAGAAAAGTAAGAGAAATTCTCAATTAAGGGTGAGCTGAAACAAGCATTTCCACATTTTGATCCAAAGCAGGAAACAAAAAGGATTATGAACACTAAAGGAACAATCTACAATGCAACTTTCGCTCCCCAAATCAGGGCTGATATGGTCCCAGAAACTTTTGGCAGAGACTGGGAACATGAACGTGTAAAAGCAGACTGTTAGGTGCCTGCAGTATGCCTTACTCAGGACAAGCTCAACCAGCAGGTCCACAAAGGTCAGCTGCAGAATGAGCCAAACTGAGACTCACCAAAGGCAGGATACAGAGAGAGCCCCAAGTGTGCATTGCCTTAGGAATGAACCCGGCAATGTCAAAAGAAGATAGAAATCTAGATTATTTAAGATTAAAATCTGCCAAAATCTTAGTGATATACCCTGTTTGTGTTGGCTATCTATTGCCCGAAATAATATCTGAAATAATCAGTTTACAAGGAAGAAAGTTTCTTTTTGCCTCAAAGTTTTAGTGGTTTCCATTAAAGGGCCATTGGCTCTGTTGTTGTTGGGGCTGTGGTAAGACAGCACATCATGGTGGGAGCATGTGGTGAAGGAAACTGCTTGCCTCACAGCAGCTCAGAGACAAAAGGAGAAAGTGGAGCAGCTAGGGATCCAATATTCCCCTTTCAGGGACTGTTAGTCCCAGTGACCTAACTTCCTCTCACTAGCCTCCATCTTCTGAAGGTTCCACCACCTCCCAGCAGCAGGAGGCACATGCCTCACCACTTGGTTCTTTGAGAGGCAGTCAAGACTTCAACAATAACATATTCAAAATGTTTTTAAAAGACATTCCTGCAGGTATAATCCTGTCTGCAGGCCTCTATTTGACAATGGATAGTTGTTTTCTTCAGATAACCATGTGTGTACTACCAGATTGTCCTATTCATTCACCCAGACATTAATACTATTTCCAGACCATCTGGATAACCAGAAAAATGAACTCACCACATTACTCATATTTGTGAAGTGGGGACCCATGTCTTAGAAAGTACTTAAGCTACAAGGAGAGAATGCAGAGGAATGAGGCTTTATCCTGGCAGTAGGGGAGTAGACATGTGAGGCCAGCACAGTTGGAATGTGTAGGTGAGACAGTCGAGGAAGGATATTATGAAGGTTGAATGGGAATGGAGAGAAAGGATTCAAGAGATACGCAAGAGCTAGCTTCACTGTGTGATCCATCAAAGGGTGTGCCACCCTTGGTATTGGCACCTACACTCACCTGGCCTGTGCCCTGAGGGCTGAGGCTACAAAGTGCCCCATCCTGTGACCATATCCACCACAGCAGATGTGCTCTCCTGAGAGACACTGCTGGGCCCCTGATCTATGCACTGAGACAGACACTGATCAAACTAATTCCAGCAAAAAGTCTTACAGTTGTGCATGTTCGCTACTAAATACCATTCCATTCTTTTGTGACATGCTTTCAAAGTGTGGGTATAAGATATCTGCAGCTTTCTGAAGAGCAATCTTTCAAGACTTTTTTGCGATCCATAGGATGTTTTCAGCTGACAGTATCAGGAAATAACTATGAAAAATGACCTTGATAATAAGGAAATGCAGCAGACTCCCGAATTCATGGGGTTTATGTTCCTAGAACACCCATGAATTGTGAAAAACCTCAAATTTCAGATATGGTCAGCAAATTGCTTATAAATGCCTATTTTTACAGTTTAAACCCTAAATATTCTATGTCAACTGCAGTTATGCAACTTGATTTAATAAAGTACAGTATTAATAAACCCTTGGAAGGTGCAGGGAGATTGGACAGCATCTTAAGAGTCTTAGGGCTTCATAAAGAACAAAACCAAGAACACGCAAGATAGCTACAGCAGTACAACAACCTGTTACAGTGTGGCAATGCTGGTGCATCCACCAGAGATGGGTTACAGGGCAGCAGCCAATCGGCAGCAAGGAAAACTGAGTAACACTCTAGGATTGGCTACTTGCGAACCTCCTGCCCGCCCCCCCGCCAAAAAATTGCAGAGGATATTCGCCATTTCCACAAAATTGGGGAAGTTTCCATGCAAAATTATTAGTAGGCTTTAAGGAAAAATCCCTGCATGACTGAGGCCTCGAACTCTGAACTGTGACTTCAGAAGGGTATATATACGTTACCTCATGTAACGAGAAGTCCAAAGCAAGTGTGCCCTGAGAGTGGTAGGTGAGGTCTCCAGGTCCACTTCTCTGCATCTGTTTGCACTGGAGTCTCTTCCATGTGTTGGCTTGGACCTCAGACTAGATGGCTCAGACTAGATAGCATGGCCTCACAATGAAAAACATCTGTAGAATGAATGGACATTTATAAGAATGTCATGGTTCTGATCTGGAGTATCCCAGAGGCCCATGTGTCAAATGCTTGTTCCGCAGTCTGTGGTGCTATCAGTGGAGGAATACTCAGGAGATGAGTCCTAGTGGGAAGAAGCTTAGTTACTGGGGTTGTGCCCTTGAGGGTGTACTAGGAGCCAGCCCCTTCTACTTGTTCCTTGCTTCCAAGCTGCTACAATGTGAACAGGTTTCCTCAGTCACTCACTCCCCACCATGATGCTCTACCTTGCCACAAACCCAAAAGCAACGGAGCAAAGAAATCATGAACCAAAACCTCTGAAACCATGAGCCAAAATAAATCCTTTCTCTCTATAAGTTGATACATCTCAGGTCTTTGTCACAGCATTGAAAAGCTAACACAAAGGAATGTGGAATTTTTTTGCCCTTCAAGCTACCTCCTCACACCAGCAATAGACTTCCTCTCAAACACAGTGAGAAAGAATAGCTCCTTTGTTGAGTCCTAAGCCAGTCATTGGCATGGATTGCACACTCTCCATGATTAACTTGGGCTAATCTTTTGATGCAAAATGATTACTGGGGAGCTTATCACATTTGCCACGACAATGTCAAAAACCTTTCAATTTGACTTCTGAGAATTTATCTGGAGGAAAGAATTAAAACTCTTCCCAAAAGTTCTAACTCTTCCCAAAAGAACTCTAAGATGATAGTAAGCCATTTTCTTGTCATGATATTATCCTAGAGAAGATAGAAGGCCCAAAGAGTTTTTGCATGGTCTTGGAAGACCCTCTCTCCCATGGTCACTGAGTCACAGCCACAATCTAAAACATTATTAGTCCCAGAAACATGCTCGAATTAGGACTAAATATGAAGCTACCTGTCTTGGTTACTTTTTACTTGTTGCTGAGACAAAACACCTGACACACAAAATTAGGGAAGGAAAGGTTTATTTAGCTTACAGTTTTTGGAGGTTTTAGTCCACAATCAGCTGGCTCCAAGGCAGGGTGGCATGGCACAGGAACAACACTTCAAGGCAGCAGCACAGCAAAAGCAGCCAGAGTAAAAGGGGGGCAGAGCAAGCTTCTTCTCCTCCTTTATATAGTACATAGGACACACACATACACACACACACACACACACACACACACACACCCGCCAGGGTGGGTGTAGCATTTACAAACATCCTTGCCTTCCTTTGCACAGGATGAGGATGTTTACCAAGTAAGACCCCTGGCTCCCTACTGAGTCTCTCAGCTAAACTTTTGACCTTCTCAAATTGTAACAATGACCAGGTAACTGTGCTTCACACTGTAGGATATAGAACTGATGAGTTACTTAATTAAACTTCTAGACTTCTCAAGTTGACACAATGTATAAACTATAGCACTACCCTTCAGACATATCAGTCAAAGCCCCCCAAAGCCCACCATGCTCTACAATACTGTTTTTCTTGGTGAAAATGGGACCCGAGGTCATCACTTAGATTCCTGTTTCCTCTGCCTCTTCTCTGAAGAAGTCGGAATGGTCCTTTTTGCTTCACATCTGACCTTGCTGGGCTGAGTGCTAGGCAAGGTTCCTCTCTTCCTCCTCAGCAGTTTTTCCAGGTCCTGTGGCTCCTTCTCTGTTAAAGTGGCCTGCTCCTGAAGAGATCAAGATCTAGCTGGACCTGTGCAGCATGTCAGATGTTGCACCTTCTTTTTTTTTTTTTTTTTTTTTTTTTTGATACTGGGGATCGAACTTATGACCTCGCATTTGCCAGGCAAGTGCTTGTGCTGCTGAGCTCAATCCCCAGCCCTGCACCTTTTTTGTTGCAGTCAGCTCCAGACACTCAATTCATTCGTTCTCATTCATCAATTTATGCTCCTGGGTCACTGTCTGTCTCTTTATTTCTCCTGTTGGAATTGATGGGAGTTTCCACATTTGTAAAAATTATGCCTTCCATGCTTTGTCTTCCCATTTCCTAAACATTCTCACATCCCACGGAATTTGTCTTCACTCAGCTAGAAGCAGCCCCTGAGAGCTGTTGCTCTCAGGATCACACATTTAGAACATCAGTAGAAGAAATCATGTGTCTTCCATAATCCTAATTTCAAGCATCTCTTTCTCCCCACCACCTCCTACATTTCCAAATACCTTCCCCTGATGTCTAATTCCAATAGCTCTTCCTTCCCACTGGGACCACAGATCTGCTGAACCAACCAGCTTCTCACTGTCTGTCACTCCCCTGTCTCCTCACATCCCTCCATCTACAGCTTAAATTCAAGGGTCCATTATTTTACGTTTCTTTTAATTATGGTCTCAGCTTCTTTTTCCATTTTTCTCTTCATGACACTCACCTGTGTAGGGAAAAAGCCTACATCTATATCCAAAGTGGAAAATATGGGGAAACCAGTCAGTCATGCCCACTTAAATCCATGACAGTACTCCACAGAGGGGCCTCAAATGCTGTCCATCAATCCCATCATATTTTCCATCCCTCAAGGGTGATGATTTTAATTATTCTCTCTTTTCGCACCTCCAATCCCTCTTGCTCTTTGTTTATGCTCAACTAATGGCCTTTCTTCTGTTGGAACACCCCACCATCAACCCTACTGCTTTGGTTCTTATCATGCTGCCTTCCTTCCTTTTCTCTGAATCCGTCACGTATGGACCTCTCTTCCTTATCAGTTTAGCGCCTTTTGCCTATAACTGCCTCTATTTCTTCTTCATTTCTTACTTCCCCTCTCTACTTGATCATTCCCATACAAATATACTCCAATGATTACCTTTTAAAAAAAAAGTTCCCTTAACTCTATCCAGTTCTCTCTGAGGTCTCCCCATATTTCTGTTCTCCACTATAACAAAACTTCCCTAAGGAATTGTCTATTTTGATTCTCTCTCTTTATCCTCTTCTGAATCTACTACATTTCAACCTTCATGCCCCCCCCATCCCCATGGAAGCCACCCTGGTCAAGGTCAGCAACAACCTTCACAATGACCAAAATACAGATTATGTTTTAATTTTATCTGTTGCACTGATAGTGTTTGACACAGCAAAATAGCCTCCTTTCTTGAACACTCTGCATCTGGTTTCCAAGATGCCCTTCTATTTTATTTGAGCTTTATTTCTGAACCTCCTTCAAGGGTTCTGCTTTATATTTCTAACTTCTGGAACAATGGTTCTCCATACCACCTACACAGCAAAACAACTTGGAAAGCATCTACAAAGCTCCTTCTAGACCAGACAACTGAGTTAGGAGCCCTGGGGAGGGAGCTCAGATACCACTACCTGATTTTAATCTCTGAATGTGGTTCTGCCCTACAGACAGCACAAGGACCACTGTTCGACACCTTGTCAGTACCAGACTACAGTTCTCAGACATCTTTCTTTCCATCTGTTTTTCACCCTAAATGAATGATTGCACACTATTCCCAAATTAACATGACCTTACCTTTCCCAAAAATTCCATGCATCCCACTGCCTATTAAACAAAACCTTTTTAAATGAAAAGATAATTCCCAACACTTCCTTTGCATGGTAAGAAATCCCATTATTCTAAAAGATCTTGAAATAGTTGAAGCACATTCTCAATTTTTAGCCAATTTCATTTGTTTTTAGCATACACTCAATAAATGATAGCAACTGAAAAATTAATAGTCATTTACATTCCATCCCAGAGGGTGGGCTGGCTGGAGGACAGTGAGTCCTGGCTCAACGCCCTTCCATTCCATCTCAGAGGGTGAACCCACTTGAAGTCAGTAAGTTTGTGATCTGGGTCTCACCCATTGCATCCCAGAGGGCCGGGCAGCTATAAGAATGTAAGACTGAAGGGATCCTCAAGACCCAGGACAACAGCCAGGGGCACCGATGCACACAGATGTCAAGATCCATACTCGATATATCTCTAGGATGCAACACAGACATTAGCACAGAACTGTGAACACCAGAAGAAGAAACTGAGCCTAGACACCCCCCACAAGCCCACCAGCAGCCACCAGGGACCAGTAGTCAGTTCTGGTGGGTAGAACCAGCCAGTCAAACTACCATGCACATGCCACCATCAGGGGAGCCTCAGAGCAGCTGCATGTGTCTGGAGAAGCCAGACCTGCACCCCAGCACCACCCTGGAAACCTACCATAAGAGAAACCCAGATGCCTGACCCATTCCCCTACACTGTGAGCAGACAACCAACATGGGAAATGACTGGGATCCCACAATCCACTTGTCTGGAAGAACCCAGGAACCATGACAGACTTCTCAACACGTACTATCAAGTCAAGAAGGGGTTAGAGTGAAGTATTTCAAATCCTGAAAGAAAACAACTTCCAGCCAAGACTGATGTACTCTGCAAAACTATCTTTCAAAATTAATGGAGAAACAAAATACTTCCATGACAAAGAACAACTGAAGGAATTCATGATCACCAAACAAACTCTACAGAGAATACTAAAGAACTTTCTCAAGAGATACAAAAATGACCACAGTTCCAGGAGCAGCAGCAGAGGGAGATTGTTAAGCAGGGCAAGCAGATGAATGGAGGGGAAAAGTAGACAGCCAGTGCAAAATAGCAAGGCAGCCAAGAGCCAGTACATGTTGGCCATAGCCATTAATGTAGATGGCCTCGATTAGCCAATAAAAAGAAACATGGGCAGAGTGGATCAGCAGACAGGATCTATCAATATGCTTTATACAAGAAACACATTTAACTTGAAAGGAAATTCATAGGCTGAAAGTCAAAGGAGAGAAAACAATGTTCCGTGTGACAGGGAATAAGGAAAAGGCAGGGGTAGCTTGCCCATCAACTGCAGAATGGATAAGAAAGATATGGCATTTTTATACAATGGAAAGCTACTCAGCTATAAAGAAAGATAACCTAGAGGCTCTTGTAGGTAAATGGTACAAATTGAGATCATGGTCATAGGTAAAATGGTTCAGAGTCACATGGGTGAACATTGTGTTGTCTCCTCAGTATACGACACTGAGGGAGTTAGTGGGTTCCAAAATGCACAGTGGATATTGTGAAAGTGAAAGGGGGAGAGGCATCTGAAAAGGGAAGGTGGTAGCCGTTGTTAATTTCCTATTATCTTGCTTTGAAGCCATGTATTGTTTTCATTGTTCCGTTTTGTTTAGTTTTATTCTGTTTTAGTTGATTTTATTATATTGGATGGTATAGGCAGGTATTTCAAAGATAACAAAATGTATTATGGTAGCCATTGTTGATTTCCTATTATCTAGTTTAGAAGCCCTATGTTGCTTTCATTGTATTGTTTTGGTTGTTTTGTTTTGAAGTCCTGAATCATGTTCACTGCTTTGTTTTGATTGGCTCTATTCTGCTTTGTTTTATCTTATTCTCTTCAAAATATAAAAAAAAAATTAGTCATTTATAAAGTTACTTTTGAATCCCCTTGGAGTAAAATGTAATGCAAATGAAATAAACCAGCCAACTCCACAGGGAAGACACAAAATGATAGCCTGGAACTTACATATTAGAATGAAGAATTTTATTACCTTTATTCATTGGGAGAGGCCAAGGAACAATGTGTTATTTTGTAAACAGGAACTGGGCTAAGGTTTTTTTAATTTTACTTATTTTATATGCAAGTGTGTGTGTGTGTGTGTGTGCTGAAGATTAAAATGGGTGTCTCTCACATGCTAAATGCATGCTCTACAACTGAGAGACCCCTCCGGTCTCTAGGCTCTAAACACTTGTAATGCTTTAGATCTCATTCAAGAACAAACCAAGGCCAGTAATATCTTCTTTAATCTAAAACTCAGTGGGCACTGATCTACTGTCAAGAATAACTGGCTCCTGAGCCAGAAGTTTCCAGTGGTAGGCAAGTCAAAGGCTCACAATTCTTTATAAAAAATAAGTAAGTAAATAAATAAATAAGTGTGCCCCGCAGACCTTGTGGAGTTCTGTGTGGTTAAAATGCAATACTTTGTACTAATACTTACTTCTTTGAAGAGTATTAAAATGATATTGCATGTATTATTTTTGTACAAGGTAGGGTTCTGCTTAACAACCTATTATTTAAAATAGTGGTGTGTTAACAACCTATCACTTAAAAATCTATAAAATAAAAATTTGCATTTAGAATATCTGATATTTGAAGATCCAGTTTTCTCCATCGTAGTCACAGGAATGATTTTACAGTAAACTCATGTCCATGACCACAAGGATGCCCAAAACTCCTTGACATTGGTCCTTTCCAATTTATTCCAAATATTTTTCTTCTGCCTATCCATGTTGCATTGTTTTTATCATTATCTTAACTCTATGGATTCTTTTAAAGGAAAATGTAATTCAGCCAAGTTTTTTCTGTCTTATTTCTACCAAATTATTAAAAATACTTCATGTCAAATTTTTGCACAAAGATTTTCATTAAACTTGTAAATAATCCCTAAAATGCACTTATTTCAAGATACAATGAAAACAGCCAGGGCACTTTTTGGATAACTTATAGACCAACTATTCTCTGACTATGGTCAGATTGCATGATGAGGCCCTCTTTTAGATTATATATTTGCAGCTACTGTTATGCCCTGATTCCTGATCTCTTCAGCATTGCTATAAGTACCCAGTAGCTTCTGTGGGAACACATTTAAGATTTATCACATTTAAGAATAGGCAGATTCTTAAATGAGGACAAATAAAATATGTCCCTAAAATTTTCATGGAGACTTAGTGCTTAACTCATACTGCCAAAGAATCTTTACATATTGACATTGCTTCATAGTTAAAAGTGGGTATTGGACAGAATAATGAACCTATTACTTCAATTCTGTTCAAAGTCTGCTCATAAATTGGAGCTTTGATTTTACAATAGAGACACTGAATGCTTTTGTCTGATTGCTCTTCATTGTGGTTCTACAGCAAGTCCCAATATTTCAAACATGTCAGGTTTAATGAATTTTTTTTCTTGTTATTGCTGCAATCTGTTTTGGTGTCAGATGTACTCCAGTTTGGAAGGCTTCATTGTCCCCTTTTCAGGCATCAGACTCTTTCAATTTCTGGATACTTTAACTGAGGATACAAAATAATTAGTATGAGCAGATCTCAATGTCACCTTAGCATAAACCCGATTAAACATTAGAAACAACCCCTTTCTTCTTTTGATCAGTGAAGCAACAGCAGCCTAATATTTTTGAAGTATATTTTTACTATCTTGAGGTCAACTTAAAACAAACACACAGCATCTTGAGAACAGACCTCCCCAGCACATCCCAGGTCAAGGGCAGGGAGGCGCACATCTTTTTGTTCTCAGCTGAGGATATTCTTGGTGCCATGCTTTCATCATTTATCAAGGGACGAATCCTCCTGGCAAGGGAAGCGCCCAACAGTCTGCTTAGAGAGGCAGAAAATCTATGGAACCTCTCAAAGTAACATCATCTATCCTATTTTACAACAAGTAAATCATAAACCGGCTTCCAGATAAAGCACAGTCCCAAGCATGTAGCAATGTAGTTTCTCCATTTCCTGATTTTCATTTTAAAATCGACACCCAACACTTCTGGGTGCAGGAAAGAGCTGTAGCACAGCACAGCACCCCTCCTCTGATGGAGACTGACCTCCTTTGCAAACTCCCTGGTTTGCCAACCCTGGAGTCTGATGTTTGCTCTGTGGGAACCCAGGGTAGAAGTGATATGAGTCCAAGCTCTGAAAGGACCTTCAGAACGAGGGTATCTCGGTGTGGGAAGAGGACAGGATCCAGAAGGAAAATGGACTCTAAAAGATGTCCCCAGGTGTGACCTGGCAGGAACACCTCTGTCTTCATGGGCCTTGCTTTCTCAAGCAATCTATCAATGCTTTAGTCCTCCCAGGAGGCCAAATCAAGGATTACCACTGCACTGTGAAAGCAGGAGGAAAGATTTGTGAGGAGCCAAGCATGTAGAGACGTCAATCTGAAAATGAAATAATAGGTGTTTATGAACCAAATTATTTAATTTCATGTTCCTTGTCAGATTTATAGTCTTTCTATTGCCCCATAGCGTTTGTTGAACTCCAGTTTCAGTGTTTAGCCTGGACATAATGGTGCCAAAGACTCATAAAGCAAGATTATAAGGCCTGCCCCACTGCCTGCTGAGAGAGTCTCCCTTCTCAGAGACCCTGGTGCATTTCCATTTTATATCACTAATGATTCTGTGGGAAATGCTGTGGCTTTTGATAAGGAAAGACGGTGAGAAATACAAATAATGAAGCCACAACGTGGATCCAGTGAAACCCTGGAGATGAGAAATACTTTAATGGTAGTGCCGGGAAGGAAGGCTCACGGTCAGTGATGAAGCCCACTCAGACAGGGAACTAGAAGGACAGTGGCTCCCACCTAGCACATCAGGTAGCACCCTCAAAAGGATTGCGAGACAGGTGAAAGGCAAAGGAAAAGTTACTGCATGAAGGCTGAGCCCAACCAAAAGGCAGAAACAGAAAGGCCACCCAGGTCTGACAGCTTCCCAGGCACAAAGACATGGGCCAAAGGCCAGGCTCCATTGCTGAGGCTGAGCTCAGCCTGGAAGCCACCCCCACTTTCTCCAGAGCTAGGCAGACAGCAGGCATCGAGTGGAGAGAGCTAAGGAGTTCTTCTTCCATCAGATAGAAAGGAAGTGGGGAAGGAGGGACTCTAGCAAGCTCACTTTCAACTCCTCAGTGGATGCTGAGAACATTCTCCATGTTAACCCCTCTCCATGGCACATACTAGATTCCTGGTGGCACACTCAACCTGAGGGTCCTTGGGGGCCACTAGACAGCAGCAGCAGCCAACTGGGTAGTTATCAAGAACTGGCGTTGGGACAAAGTCCCTCCCCTTCCCTGTGAAAGCAAAGCAGGCAGCTCAAGAGGATGGAAAAGGCTGACCCTTTTGTCTGAAGGACACACATCTGCCCAATCGCCTCTTCCTGGAAGGCAGACAGATATCATTTGTTTGGACCAGAGATGATGCCTGACTGTCACTACCTACCCTTACCTCCTCATCACTTGTCAAAGGCAAATAATTTCTGTCTAATTCAGCAAGGAAAAACCTAACACCGGCATTTTCATTTAATGGTACTTAGGGAAGACAGTAAAATAAAAACAAATTCTACAGGGTGAATGTTCACAGCTTGCTCCACGAGGTAAATGTGAGGACTTACTACTGTCCCTTAACAACTCCCTTACCCCTACTATGCATTTGTTAAATCATTGTTCCATCTATTAAGTACCCATTAAGTATTAGGTATAATACCTGCTGTCAGAAATATGAGAAGGAGAGGTCATGGCCTCTCTGCATCCGAAGTTTCCTTGCACACATCTAAGTTGAATGTTTGTGATGTTCATTGATATGGAGAACAGTACAAATGTCATGGACCCACAAGAGAAATAGCAAAGTCTGTCCAAGAATTCAGGAATATTTTCTACTTGAAATTTATTGTCCATCCCATTAATTTTTTTTTAGCAGAAATTGCTTTTAAAAAAAACAGCTCAGGGTCAACTTCTGCTGCTGTCACATCTCACTGATAATCTGAACTCAACCACTCTCAGAAAGGAGCTATCTCAAAAGCATGTGTCATTGCCAGATGTATTCCATCTGTCCTCCCGTCTCCAGCTTTCTGTGCCTTGACTCCAACCCTTAGTGAAAAAAGTTCCACAAACGAAAGGAAAATTAGAACCTCACATCACCTCTGTTTCCTCATCATCTCATTATCTTTTACTCATTCAGACTTTAATGTTAAATAGGTGACCAGTCAGCCCACTCTGCCCATGAAGCAGGAGTTTTTCAGGACTCAGGGCTTTGAGTTTTAAAGCATGAACAGGCCACACAGCTCCAGTTTTCTCAAGGCTCCTGTTAGCATTTTCTGAAGAGGCTGGGTGAGCTCGGGATTGCAAAAGCAATCATCTCAGGTCCACAAGTGAACAAGATACCGGCCTTGTGTGCATTGCCACGAACATCTTTCGCCATTTTGTATTCATAAACAAATAAAGTAAAAGTCCTGCAAGTCAGGTCCCAAATTAATTTGAAATCTACCAACTAGACCTGCCTTAAACGCCACAAAGGACCACAATTAGGACTAAGACACAGAGAAATCTTTAGGCTAAGGAATGAAAACTGTACAAGTTAATATTCCCAGCTATTGCCAGGACAGTCTGGATCAAAAAGGGACTTTGGAACATATCCCAGCAGGTGGTCTGAGCAAGGACAGAGGCTACCTCCTTAGCACAAAGCCCTTTGGAATTCTCTCCTGTTTGAAATTAAATCAAAACCTGGCATGGTAGCACACGCCTTTAATCCCAGTACTAGGGAGGTTGAGGCAGGAGGATTGTTGTGAGTTTTAGTTCAAGACCAGCCTGAACTACAAAGTGAGTTCAAGGCCAGCCTGAATTGCATAGAGACCCTGTCACAAAAAATAGGGCTGGGGATTTAGCTCAGTGGTGTAAGGTCCTACCTGGCAGGCGTGAGGTTGTGAGTTTGATCCTCCATACCAAAAAATAAACAAATAAATAAATAATAAAATTAAATTAAATCAAATCACTCCTGCAGATACTAACATTATAGAGTCTTAGAAAGCCAGCCATTGGAACTCCGTGATGGTCTGTGTGAGTAGGATAGGCTCCTCTGACCGAAAGACAAACACCTCCAAACTCAAAATAGCAATGCTCCGAACATGGAATGTGACTCTCAGTGTTAGTCATTGGTCACCCTTGTTGAAACAGAACAGATTTATCAAAGGAGACGGTCCTGGGAAGGAAATTACCCATGTTTCTTGGAGATATATAAAGAGGACTCACTACATTGCCCTCCACAAATAGTGTGCTCTCATTTCAGGTTCTCTGACTTTGAAACTGCTCTGTGGGCTAAGGAGCAGGCAACTAGCTGGGAATGCCCTCATTTCTTTAGGGCTTATCTGGCTGTCACATCATTCCTTTCCTTAGCTTCCTGTGGCTGGTGGTGAGCGGGAATGGCAAGTAAGGGCAACCAAGAACAGTGAGGCTTGTCATGAGCACCAGGGGAAAATCTGAGCCCCGGAAAAGCACTGTGAGAGTCATCTTGGTGTGCAGAGGAAAGAAAAAGGGGAGACAGTAATCTGGATGAGATCAGTGTGGCTTTGGAGGTGATTACGAAGTAGTCGACTAAGGGAAAACAAGCTGGAATGGAGAAGTCTTAGAAATTGAAAGCAGTCTCTCCCCACCATGCACCCAAATTCTCCCTACATCCTGAACACTCCAATCAGAAATATCTAAGTGCTCCTTATGGAAAAATAGACTTGTATTGAAGAGGAGGGGAAATGTCTCAGCTTGGTGGTCTTAGTTCTTCATACTTTCCAGTGTGTTTGCACCCTCAAAATGACAGGCATGCTGTGGGCACAGTGTGTAAGGGAATGCTACCCAACCAAGTCACCCCCCAGAAGAGAGGGGCCCCAGCAGCTGCCGCCTGGTGTGGGGGCTCGTTAGGGCACGGGTCCTCAGAGCGTCGGTGGGGTGGGTTGGCCTGGGGCTGGATTTTCCATTCAATCTTTAATTTTTTTCTCTTCACATTTTCCACACTGCACTAAAATTACTCTCCAGAAAAGCATTTATCTTTCCAATTGCTGCTTCACAGCCTGTCCCCATTAAAAGATTTTCAGGAAGGACTCGCTGGTACCTGTAAAAATATCCACTGACTTTTACAAGTGGAACATCACCAAAAAAATATCTGATTTTGTTTCCTCTTTCCTCTCTCCCAGACTACCCTTTCCCTGCTGCCCACTCAACTCATAAACCAAGTAGGAGGATTTCAACATTGCTCATCCTTTTTCTAATTTTTTTCTTCAACTCTTTTATTTTTGGGAAATTTTATTTCAAGAAGTTTAATTTCTAGTACCTGTAAGCTGACTTCCAGAAACTGATAAGAAAATTCACAGTAAAACGTCCTAGAATGTCTCGTAGTGCAGTATTAGTGAGTCTGCATACCCATGCATCTCTCTATGTGTGTAGTAATTATTTCATTTGAGGTTTTACAATTTTTTACTACATAGAATAAGCTTAAAATATTTTCATATCTTTGTTTATTTTGTGCAGTGCTAGGGATTGACCCCAGACCCTTCCTGTATATGCCATGCAAATTCTTTACATCTGAACACAAAAGTAACAAATTTGTATATAATATTGGGTGTGACAGTTAAGGTGCAGTGTCAAAGTGACTGTCTTTGAGATCTACCTGGGTATACTTAGGTGGATAATGGAGGCATGGCTGCAGAGTTTCTGTCTGTTCCCTCCTTCCTCTCTGGCACTCTTCCCCTGCTCTGCTTCCCAGCTGCCGTGAATGAAGCAGCTTTCTTTCTCCAGACCCTTCCACTGTGATGTTCCTACCTTGGAGTCAACTGACCATGGACTGAAACATCTGAAACTGTGAGCCTAATAAACCTCTCCTCCTTTAAATTGTGGGTGTCAGGTATTGTGGCTCAGTGACAGGCAAGCTGAATAATACATTTAGAAATGTCAAAATAGGAAAAGGAGATAAAACTTTTCCCAAGCCGAAAGCTGGATGCTACCAATATTAATATTTAACATATTTTCCATTATTATGTTTCTTTAGCTTATCATTTTAATATGGTATTTTAGATTTATATAGAAGATCATCAAATCAGTTCAAGTGTTCCTTTTCTCAGAAACTTTGCCTAAGTCTCTTCTATATCCCAAATTGACTTCCTCTCCTGATCACATTTATCACATTTAATTGTAAACATCCCCGTGTTCACATTCATATCACTCACTGGAGTAAGAGCTCCTGTTTGGCAAGATTTTCCTTGGTTCATCTTAGTTACTCTCCGATCTAGCACATGGCAATGACTTCAACAGTCAAAGTCAATACATATTTACATAGTCTCTGCTATGGAGAGTCACTGGAGACTGAGTACACATTAAGTACTCAATGCAGTGTTTATATACTGATCAAGTACACACACACACATACACACACACACATACACACACATGGGTGGGGAGCTGCAGATTGGGAAAGAAGGAAAGCTAGAGGCACTGTAAAAGACAGAATGCTTAAAGAAAGGCAAGGGCCGAGTCAAGTGGTTTAAGACAAGATGAGCTGTACAATGAAGGCCACCAAAGGTTCTGTGTAGGCCTTGAACTTTCCCCAGATTCTGTGAAAGAAAAGATACCTTTCCCACTTAAGAAGCTGGTTTTGGCTTGGACCAAGGCAAGATAGAAAGAGGTGGCAAAAAGTAAACTGATCCAAGATGTTTTTCAGAGATGGAGTAGATGGAAATTTCTGAAAAGTTGGCCACAGAGGTAAGTGATGAGGAGAGACAAAACATCTAGGCTTTCGGATGGAGCCATGGGTGATGGATGAAGGTTCCAATTTTCTGGTTCAGGGCAGACAAGAGAGAAACCTGTGCAGAGGGCAGAAATCAAAAGTTCATTGTGGGTCCTACAAACTTTGTTATGGTTGTGAAATACAGAAATGTTGAGCAGGCAGTGGATGCACAAGCTAGAGGTCAGAGAATTGTTCTGAACAGAGCCATAAATTCAAGAGTCACCAGCAAATAAATGCTATTTCAAGTTATAGACCAAGCTGAGGCCACCTACAAAGAGTGTGGGCAGAGAGGAAGAGAACGAAAGACCACAGAGCACAGTGGTGGGCCAATGGGGAGTGGGTGGAGGTGGAGAAAGACAAACAGATCCAGGAGGGGTGGTGCCTGCTGCAGAGGCAGGAGCAGGATGAGAGCAGAGTACTGAACCCAGAGCGTGTTGGGTGTGGCAAGGTGCAGGCAGCCCTTCCCTGAGCATCTTCAGTGGTCACTCAACAGAGATGGACACCCGTGGAGAAGAGTCAAGACAGTGCTATGGTTCCACTGTGGCTTGTCCTGCACAAGTCCACATGCTGGAAGCTTGGTCCTAATGAAGCATTATTGAGAGGCAATGGAGCATTAAGAAGTGAAGGCTAAGCCTCTTAGAAGGACTGAGTAGGGATGAGCAAGGTCTCACTTTTGCAAGAATTGGTTCAGTCTCACAACAGTAGGTTACTATAAAGGCCCTTCTGTACGCTGGCGCTTCTCCCTTTGCTTCTCCTCCACCATGTGATCCTCATCAAAAGCCAAGCAGAGGTCAAGCCATACTATTGGGCCTCCAGAATTGTGATCTGAATAAACTTCATTTCTTTATAATTCATATAGCCTCAAGTATATTATCATAGTAGCATAAAGTGAACTAGGCAAGCAGTAAAACAGCATGCTCAGGCAACTCTTTTGAGGAATTTTAGACACGGAAGGCAGAGAAATGGATTGGCAGCTAGAGATCCTCCAACAGATCAAGAATAGCATTGAGATTGTTCACATGCTGATTAGAGCATGATTCCATAGAAAGGGAGAGAGTGGGGAACTTGGAGACAAAAAAGATAAAAAATGCAAAATATTTTCAGAGGATGTAGGGTGATATTCAAAGAAAGATCAGCCTTTCTGATGGGGGTGCATGACAGCAATGATGATGATGATGACCTCAATGTTGGTCATGGGAGCCAAAGTTCCTGCGATGGTGAAACGGAGCAAGAATCAACTTATACAGACACAGGAGAGGTGACCTCCTTGACTCAGATGAAAAAGAAAAAAAAAAACAGCAACGTGAGTACATATTTGAGTAGTTGAAATGTTGTGAATTAACTACACAACCAAATGACCAAATGGAGTGATTCAGTGTTAGAACTAGCTTCCAAAAATGTAGTGAAGTTCTTGGCAGTGGTGAAACATACTAGATAGAATGCTGGTACTACCATTCAGTATTGGAAATTGTAACCGACAAAATGCTCCAAAATGCTGTGATATACACAAACGCTGAAATGCAAGTAAAATGTTCTTCATGCACCAATAGCCATATTTTAAAAATGTATTGATTATGACACCTTGTTAGCTAAACTGAAAGCATTCATGGGTCTGGTTACTTAGCATGGATTTCTTATAATGCTCGTAGGAATGTGAGACTTATGGAAAAGTGATGGGTCAAAATGTAGCATAAAAATGGATGTGCTTGTAGATGTGAAGACTTAGTATTCTATCAGTTTAGACATTTATCCTGGAACTCAGCCATCAGGTCCTTGTTCATATAGTAATAAGCCGAATGATGCTGTGAACAGACTTGTTGCTCCCATCTCCCGAACTAATCAGAATGTGACATTCAACAATTAGTTTACTGGTTTCCAATCAATGGTACATTTGCTAGCAGAGCCTAAGTAGACCAGCACAGGAACTGTACACAGGAACAAAGCAGAAATTCCAAATGAAATGTTGCAATTTCAAAAATTGTACGGTACATCCTTTGGATTTCAGAAAGATATGACGTTGGCCTCATACATGGCAAAGAAAAACAAACTGGTACTGCTGGTATCAACATCTCACCATGATAGAAATACTGATAGGGAAACCTTGACAAAACAGAAGCCTGAGATGGAAACTTTCAACAACAAAACTGAACATGGAGTAGATGTTGAGTTATGCAGCAACTATGATGTCACTTGAAACATAAAGCATTAGCCAATGGTTGTGTTTTACTGAATCTTAAATGAGTGGCATAAATGGTTTGATAGTTTAAAAAGAAAACAATAAGTGTAAAATATCACAGAGAAATTTTCTTAGAGGATTGGTACTTGGGCTCATAGGAGATCATTTACAGCAGAGGAAAAACAAAGTGTTTCATCCCAGGGAACTACATCAAAAAAATTATGGAGACACTGGTGAACTGACAGGTCAACAGGTATCAGAAAGATGTGCTATAACAATAGAAAAGGAAAAAATACGTCAACTGTGTCCTATGAAAAAGTACAGGGCAACAAAACATATGTGCTGTCAGTGTAAGTGATGCTTGTGTATGGAACACACAGATATCACGTGTGAAGACTGCCTTGGTTGTGACAGTTGAGGCAAAGCTTATTTCTGTGGTTGAGTTCTGTAGGTACTTCCATTGTAGTCCATATAGGAATTTGTTTCTGATATTCTTTTTTATTTTTTGTACTCAGAAAACCAGTCGATGTTCAAAATGTTGATGCTTTTTTATTAGCACTCAATAAACACTAATTACGCAATTTATTTTTGACATTTTTTTCTCCTGTTATGTACTCATCGTTTTGCAATGGCAAGCAGAAACACTGAAATGACACCCAGAATTTGGAGGCAGATTTATTTCTGTCAATGGGCACTGATTGGGATCATTCCCAAAAGATCAGGCCCCGAAGGATTGGGGTGGGGAGGTTTTCATGGAATTGCCAAGGGGAAGTACAGAGTTAGAGTACTTGACTGTCTTTGATTGGTTCTTACGATATGCATCATAGTGACCAGCTGTTCATCACAGTGACCAGCCATCTCTAGAAGATAGAAGCAACTGGAACTGCAACCGGAACTATCACCTGGACAACTAAGAAACTGAAGTATACTGACTGGGGGGTGCCATTTTCTGTTTTGGTTTAATATAATAAAATTCATAAAATCAGAAGTAATAATTCATCAATAAAAATATTCTAAACAATAAAATGGATCTGACAGACTCAAGTTTCTGTTCCTGGCCGACAACATTAGTCTTATGCAGGGAATCAACAGAATCAGATGGCACTTCAGAGGTTCCGCGTGGCTGTGGACAGTAGGTCACTGAGGGAAGGATGACGGAGCAAAGGGGCCCAAGCAAGAGGTTGGTGTGAGAAGCAGCCAGGAGGAGGCACAGCTCAGGAAAAGACCATGGTGGTGATATGGAGAGGAGTGGACAGACCAGAAATACCGACAAGGAAGCTTCAGAATTGGAGTCAAAAACAAACTTATTAACTATTTTCTTAAACAGCACTTTTTGATTTTAAAATATCAGACAGCTTTATTATCCAGTGATCAAAATATATGGTGAATTTAAATAACTTTTTAGTTTATTAAAAGACACAATGCCATTAATTCTCCTCAAAACACCCCCTACACACCTGCATGAGCACACACACACACACACACACACACACATACACATAGACCTTGCTTGGAACATACTTATCCCATTGCCATGGCCACTTTCTGAAGCAGTTCTGGAAGTGCCCTCTCATGAGTGTCTTTACAAGGTGTGATCAAAAATACAGTGAATGCTGTGCTGCTGCCAAGTGCCATCTAACAGAAAGGCAGGTTCATGAGAGCATCACAGTGTGTCCTCATCTGCTTCATACACCAGCTCTGGCACCTTATGATTCTGGCTCTTCCTCAAATTCAAAATGACCATGAAAGAGAAATGTTTTGAATTAATTCAGGAGCTCAAAGCAGATATAATAATGCAACAAAAGAAACTCCTGAAAGCAGGCTTCCAGAAGGGCTACAGAAAGTGGCAGGAAGAAAGGAGCAAGGAGGACTATTTTGAGGGTGGTTAAAGGCAATATGTCCTTTACTGTAATCACTTTTTAAATTTAAATATTCACTCTACTTATTATGGCTTTTTATCAGTCTATGTCCGTAGTACAGAATTTACACTCCTCGTGGAGAACTGGTGCATGTACGTAATACATTTTAAGTCCTTTTTTCATTCCCTTTCCCTTCTCTCCCCCCTCCTCCATCCATCCCTTGCTTTCCTTCCTTTTTGGTACATTACATTTACACTCCTTGTATGGAGTTGGTACATGTACATAACACATCTCCATTCCTTTTCTCCTCTCCTCCTTTCCCTGCCCCCTCCCTCCATCTCTTGAACCCTTTCTCCTTTGAGAAAGAGTTACCTCCCTAGTTCCTACTATCTTTTATTCTTCTCTTTATTTACAAGTGAAATAAATCAGGTACACAAGCTTATGTGATTCCATTCACTGTATTTTTCAATCACACCGCACATTAAACTCAGCGTCCTTTGGTAGACCTGATAGAATAGCCAGCATCTCCTCATAAATGTCCTGGTTGGACTGCTGGCTTCTTTACTTGACTTAGGCATGTGGCCTTAGTTAAGTGATTTCTTCCAGCCAAACTAAGCTTTTAGCAGTGGACTGAACCAGGTGCTAATTCTGCCTGCAAGAGGTGCAGACCAGCACCTACTGACCTGAGCTGCATATAAGAGAAAACCTCAGTGGTACCTTGTATACATGTAGAGAGCTACATGGCACAACAGGTTACGGTTTGTATTATTTGATCCTGCACACCCTAACACAATGGAAGAGCAGGATTATTCCAGCATTGTCAGTAATGACACCGAAAGCTCAGAGACTAAGAAAATTTCCTAGTGCAAGAAAAACTGCAGGGCTCAAAGCAAAGCCCAGGGTCTTTCCAGCCGCTGGCCTGGGTGCTGCGTCTCCCTTGTCTCGCACGGTCCCACTGCTGCATGGAGCAAGGTTCTGCAAAGAGCCTTCCTCCCAGGCAGAAGTCCGCGTGGCTGTGGAGATGCAGAGCATGTGTTCCCCTTTAGAAACACTCTGATCATACAGCTGGAAAGACCCCAGGGTCCCTGTGGCCCTGGCCTGCACTCACATTATCAAAAAGCACCCATCCAGTGTCTTCCCGGGTCTTTCACTATCCTCCAATGGAAAGAATTGATTTTCAAGGGCTAAACTGATTATTTTCCCTGACTTATCCACTAGGTAAGTCAGAGGACTATTCCATAATTTTCGTCCATGGTCTCCAATTTCAGTGTCACTCCTGGGAACAGTTCCCCTGAGAAGTAACAAGCCCGGCCCTCCTCTCTCCTCTCTAATGCGAGGTTCAAGGACCTGAACTCAGGTCCCCAGAAGAGCTTTTCTTCTGTCATGACTGTCTCCTATTTTACTGAAAAATGATCATGAGGGCTCTTCCATGTTTTTGTCTTTTTGTGTTTCCTTTCCCTCTTCTCTTTTTGGTAAGGAAGCCTCAGAGAGGGTTGGAGCTGAGAAGACAGGATTCAAAGACGTGACAAGTAGGGAAGCACAGAGTAAGGCACACAAGTGGGAGAAGAAGCAGAGTGGGGAGCCCACACAGCCCCAAATGATGTTGCCAGCCAAGA